>JBBYHH010015930.1:0-16837 GCA_038382905.1 Daphne laureola
AGTTAACTCGCAGGTATAGATTTGCAACATATTCATACTTTAGAGCCACTTTTGCAACAAAATTTTGTTCGGGTATAAATTTGCAACACAGATTATAATTTAGGTATAGATGGTGCAATTTACTCTAGGATTAATGTAAAATTAATACATCATTAATTTCAGTTGAAAAATAAAATTGTAAGGGAAAATAAGTTATTAAAATTCTTATTATCTACCCTTGTCATCGAAAATATAATGAGTAAAGTCCATTTTTAGTCCCTTAACTATAGTGCGTGTCCTATTTTAGTTCCGTTTTAAAAATTCGTCCTATTGTAATCCTGAAACCATAATTTTTGTCATGTTTTGATCATTCCGTCAGAAAAACTGTTAAGTTTTCCATTTTCTTTTAAATTTGACAGAAATAGCCTTATAATTAATACACGTTTAATAAAAATATGATCATTTAACTTTTACATAAATTACATACAAGTCCTTTATTTTATTTTTTTTCATTTCAATTTAGTTTGGCCACCATCTTGTTCTTACTCGAGCCCGACCTGGTGCGATGGCGAGTCCGCGACGCCGGTACCGGGGCTGGGTTACGAACGGCGAGCTGGTCCTCTGCTTCTTAATTTTCGTCTTATGTGTGAGCGAAGCGAGAGATCAAGAGAGAAAGCTCGAGCGCAAGATGATGTTGGATCTGGTGCGACGGCGAGGCGATGCAGACGGAGCGCCAGAGGTGCGGTTGAAATCAGAATCGAAAACCAAATTGACTTGGAGCACATCCCATACCTCCGCTCTCTCTGATCCACCTTGTTTTTGACTTGTGAATCTCCACAATGAGATCTGGGTTGCCATCACAGTGGGCCACCGACGAGGATCCCGACGAGATCTGGGTTTTGCCATTGTGCCGATTTTGCAAGCAGGAGAACAACGTCAAGCTGATGATAGCCGAGACTCCACCTTCATCCTATTGAATTTGCAACCTTACTACCACTGACGCATCACGCCGACCCGCCCGATCCAACAACTTCCAGCTCTAATCCAGTATCTCTGACACGCGAGGCTCTCCTTGGACAATCGTTGCACCGATCCCGGAGATCAAGAAAAGCCTGTGTTCGGGATGCAGGATCTGATCGCGGCGGCGGCGGCGGCGGTTCTGGGGAACGGAAGTTTGGGGAACGGAAGAGATTGAGAGAAAAGAAATAGAAAAAATACTAGGGACTTGTATGTATATTTATTAAAAATTTAGTGACCATACATCTATTAAATATGTAATTAGATGATATTTTTAGGGATATTTGAGTAAAAATAATTTAATTAACGGTCAACAAAACGGTCAAAGAGACGAAAGGACTAAAACAGGACAAAAAATCATAGTTTTAAGATCAAAATATGACGAATTCTTAAAACGAAACTAAAATAAGATACACATTATAATTAAGTGGCTAAAAATGAACTTTACTCATATTTTTACATTGTAGTTATTACTTTGTCCAAATCCATGTTCCGAATATTTTCCATCTTTGATTATTCTCAAAGAGAAACGTTTTTACCAAACGTCCCAAGATCCAACAACAAGATCGTGCATAACAAATACAACAAAACTTTCTAGATCAATTCCTTAATTACACCTCATTCTTCGAGTGTTATATTCTGTTACAATCTTAATAATATAAACTATGAAGTATTTTAAATATTACGTTTTCATCCACTTTTATTTGTTAATTTTACCACTTCATTTTTATACTATCTAATAAGGAGTATCAAGTTTTCTTTTCATTAAAAAATGGAGTGAATCCTTTTCAAGTACTCCATTTTTTACGTTAAACTTAAGTGCATTTTCCTGAAATAATGAGGGCGATCTGTACTTTTCACTTAACCTTAGGGACTTGTGCAGCGATTCCAAAGATCAGGTGAATTTCCGTACCCTATCCAGTACGTTCGGGACATTTTGCGTGCGCCGCAAACCAATAAAGGGCATATACGTAATTATACCGAAAAGCGCGCAACACGAAAAACGCTTGGAAGAAGCCCGAAAAGCATGAGTGCTGATACTCCCCGATTCCTGGTGAAATTAGAACTATAAATTGTTTTATTTACTTTTTCCGGATTAAATTCGAAAATAGAAATGAAAAAATTCAGATAAGATTCAGGAATTCGAAGCCGCTATAAATACGTCTTTGTTTTCTTGCTAAAAGCTTATATTCGTTTTTTGATTTTCTCTGCAACTTCAATCTTCTTCCTCCTCAAGATCGTTCAACAATGGTGAGCAGAACAGTTCTTCACAATGTGGTCGGCATTATCGGTGAGCTTGACGTCTCCGATCTCCGATTCAAGTTCGTTCATGTCATTAACATCAGGAGCTTAGTTTATACTGTAATTGTTTCGATTGTGAATTAATCGTCGGCTCTTTTCGTTTGATTCTGTGTCCGATCGGAGCTAATTTTCTCTATAAATGACTTCGAATCTCAGTTGATTAGTCGATTCTTCTACTTAAACTTTCTTGTTTCTGACTTTGATGATCTACTAATTGCCGATTGAACTACACTGGCTTCTTCGATTTTGCAGGAAACATCATCTCGTTCGGTCTCTTCCTCTCCCCTGTGTAAATACTCTCTTCCTCTGATTCAGATCATCGAGTAGCATTTTGGTTCGTTTATGTTAATTAATTAGTTACTGATTAACTGTTTGCTTCTTCGGTTTAGTCCAACGTTTTACCGGATCTACCAAAAGAAAAATGTCGAGGAATTTCAGCCGTATCCATATCTGTGTACGGTCCTGAATTGTCTCTTCTGGATGTTCTATGGCCTCCCGCTTGTGCAAAAGGATAACCTACTTGTCCTCACAATCAATAGCATCGGTCTTGTAATTGAAATCCTCTATCTCACCATTTACATTACCTACACTGATAAAAAGAGCAAGGTATGTACATATTTATAAATCAGTTTGGTTATGTTTATATATCTGTGATTAATTGTTTCTCTGTTATTTACTCCATTTATCTATCTATAGATTCGAGTTCTAGCCATTCTCCTTGGTGAAGCAATCTTCCTTGCTGCCGTAGTTGCAACCGGGATGTTGGCTTTTGGTTTTGGTAACAAGAGGTCCATGTTTGTTGGGATCATTTGTGATGTCTTCAATATCATGATGTATGCTTCTCCTCTTCCCGTTTGGGTAAGTATTTACTTACTTCTCATCTCTAATAATTCTGTAGGTTGTTGTTCTAACTCTGTTCAATTCCTTCTTCTCAATTGTAAATCCACAGAGAAAGGTTGTGAAGACAAAGAGCGTGGAGTACATGCCGTTTTGGCTCTCAGTTGCTAGTTTCTCCAATGACATCTGCTGGACTATATATGCTCTAATCAAGTTTGATGCATTCATCCTGGTAAGTTTTAGAAACAATGCTACAAATGTATGTATATATATCTGATAAATTGATATGCTAATTAATTATGTAAATATATTTGTAATTTGCAGATAAGCAATGGTCTTGGTGCAGTATTTGGTGCCATACAACTTGTCATGTATGCAGTGTTCTATAGAACAACGCCTACAGAGAAGAAGAAGTCGTCTGAGATTGAGATTCCAACAACTCAAAGAGACATTATCTTCATATGCTAGAATAGATTGCCTTTAAATAGTACTCCTTAGTCATTTAGGTGGGCTCTAATTAGGTTTCTAGGGTTTTCCAATCGACTTTTTTTTTTTTTTTACTCAACCAATCGACTCTTAATTGTACAAAACATTTAAGTGGTGCGTGTGATTTTGGGTCCGGTTGGGAAATAATTGTTTCAATTAGCTGTAGCGTTTTAGATATTTTTTTTAATGATTGAAATCAAAACAGCTACAACTAATCTTAAAAAGCTACCGTTGATGGCTTTTCCAAAACGTAAATAGCTACTTGAAAAAGTTGTTGCCAAATCAAATACTACTACTCTTTCTCCAAAAAAAGAATGCTCCGTTTGACGTTTTAAGTTATGTTTGACCTAAATTATTGTTATAAAAAATTGTTCTAAAAACAGCTACAACTAATCTTAAAAAGCTACTGTTGATGACTTTTTCAAAACGCAAATAGCTACTTGACAACGTTGTTGCAAAATCAAATACTAATAGTCTCTCTCCCCCAAAAAGAATGCTCCGTTTGACGTTTTAAGTTGTGTTTAACCTAAATTATTGCTATGAAAAATTATTCTAAAAAAATTATAATAAATGTATTTATAAACCAAAAACACTCATTTATCATTTTCATATTCATTTTTCCATTTTCAATATGAAAAGGTTGAAGAAAAAAATCGTAGATTGAATACTCAAAACAAAATGGAGCATTCTTTTTAGACGAAGGAAGCATTATTTGTTTTGGAAAAATATCTCCTTTTACCATCAACGTTTGGTAAAAAATCTCCTTTTGCTATTATTTTAAAAAAATATATTCTTTTTGCCATCAACGTTTTGTCTTTGAGCCCTTTTTGTCATTGATATTTACTTTTGGGAAAAAGGGTAAAAATACCACCCACCTTAAAAAAAAAGTCTCATTTTGCCAGCCATCTCTTTTTAGGGGCTGGATTGACATTCACATTTTTATATTGGGTCTGTTTTGCCACTCTTCATGTTGATCGGTTGACGTGGCTAATAGAGGCGTTAGTTTTTAATCGACGTGGATGGTTGGGTCAGAGTGGGATGTTTAAAGCTGGTTGCTATGTTTCAGTTTGGGGATTTAGGGTTTACTTTCGGAAGAACATGAATTTGGGTATTTAGGGTTAATAGAAATTGAATTAATTGGAGGTAGTAGCATGTAGGTAAGTGGAATTCGCTCTAAGAGGATGAGTTTTTCTGGGCAATTGAGTCGATCTCCAGCGGCCATGATCTCTGATTGCAGTGAGGTAAGTTTCAGATGAATCACATGTATCTGTAGTGAGAAGCTGTTGATGAAGACGTCGAAGACTTACAAGAACCCTGGAAGGCGATTTCTGATTTTTTCCAAGGATGCGAGTATATGAAGTTCATAAATTTTAATAATTGGTTGTCCATTTTAGAGTATTAAAGTGTTTGTTGATTTCTAATTTTGGTTGCAGTATGAGAGAGGATGTAATTTTTTCCAGTGGGTTGATTCAACTCTTCCAATTTAGGCGAAGAAGATCATAAAAGAATTGTTGGATGCTAAAACTGACTTGTGCACCTACAACTTGAGGTTACGTGCAGAATTGAGTGAATTGAAGACTGAGATAGAGAAGATAAAATTGGAGTATGAGTTGAAGCTGACAAGAATTAAAGGTGAACTGGTTGCTGCAAAATCCAAATATAGTGAGGGGAAGATGTTGAAGGTCATTTGCTTGTGCTTGTTAATGATACTTGTTGTTAAGTGGGCTAAGATGGGTGTTTAAAGTATGTTCCAACCTTTGATTGTTAGTATTGTTAAGAACTAACTTGTGTCCTTTTTTTTGCTTATGTTAGTGTTGTTTAGGCGTTGGTTTAGGGTGGTAGATGATTAAGGCACTTGGCACTTTATATCATCTTATGTAACATGAAAATGCGACTCTATAATGTTTCTAATGAAATCTACAACACTTTATAACATCTGGAGCACTTTTTTTTTTCCTTATGAAATCTGCAACACTTTATATTTGACAGTAAAAATTAAAACGAGATTGCAAATAAGCATCCACTTCATTAATCCGCTAAATATAACATCCAACTTGCAATATTGTTTGCAGCAACCATTAAATGTCTGCACCAATTCATTAATCTGCAACAACCATTAACCTATAGCTGCACCAATTCTAAAATCTATCCGCCACTTTACAAAATGTCTGCAGCTTGTACATCACCTAAACTTGCAGCAGTTCTAACTATCTGGCATTCCAGCCACTTTTCAAAATAATGTCATTCCCTTGACAAAATAAATCATCAATTCACCCTATGATTTACTAAATCACTAAGTTGAAGCTCTTCTAAAATTCAGCAGCCCCTGTTGAAACACGAAAACTGCATAAAAAAGCTAAGAAATAGCAGCATCCTTGTCTTTACAAAATATTCACACACCATATAGTCTATGGTGCTGTTGATGGAAGGTCATGTTCTGGAGAGCTTCTTGTAAGCCGCCCTCTCCTTGTTCCTTTCTTTGGCCCCATTGAAGACTCACTTTGGTCTAGAACAGTTTTTTGCCCCTATCCATCATGCTACAAATAGCAAAATGACAACATCAATTGCCTACAAACAACAAACCAATACAGGATATATTCATCACCAAAATTACTTACCATGAATAGACACCTTCCTGTTGACAGATTTGTATAAACACCGAATCCTATACTACTTTGTGATCCTCTCCCTCTGGTGCTTTCCCTATATTGTTCTATGAATCAACAATAGTTTGTGTGATGTACACCTTATCTTTACCCTGTGAAAGATAGGAAATCAGCAACTCAAGTGACACAACAAAGTTTGCAACCAGATAACATATATCAAAGATAAAAAGCTAACCTTCAATGAACATTTTCTTTTAATATGTCTAGGCTTTTTGCAAACTGAACATAAGTGGACAACCCATTTTTTGCTAATCCTTTCTGCATTTTTTGGTTCATCTGCTTGGCGGATCCTCTTCAATCTAGGTCTGCCGGGCATTTTCCTATGATCTGGTGGAATGATAGGTAGACCTTCAATTTTGGACCAAACATTTGGACCACCTATTGGCTGCAGGGAGTACTTGTATGCAGCTTCAAACTTATCAATTCTGAACCAATCATCCAAGTAATCCTCCCCTCTATGACGCCTGTCTACAATGCAAGTTATGGCATGTGTACATGGGATTCCACTAACATCCCATTTACCACATGTACATGTCTTTAATTCTAGCCTCACTACATGCCCTTCATAATCCTTTTCAACTTCATAGCCAAAATCTCCATTGAAGGTGATTCTCCATTCATGGTGCTCCTTGTAAGATTCATCCAACTTAAGCAAAATTCCTTCTCCAAACTGTCTGTTCCACCTTTGTTGGAAGGCCCTTTTTTCAACACTTTAACGATCATGTATTTCTGTATATCCTCTAATAAATAAAATATAGGTTGTTCTCTCGCTTACAACACATTTTTTTTAATTTTTTTTAAAAGAAATGGGGGAGCACACCCCCTGTAATTCATTGATAACAAAATAGCCCAACAACACTTATATAAGATAATATGGAGCTTTACAAAAAAGAGCTAACCAGATTAAAACTGCATGATAACTTATCCCTTGGTTGCACAACCTAGTAAGGGAGAACAACCTGCAACATTAGTTATCTACTCAAAATAACCTGAGTCAAAAGACCAACTATACATCCATTACCTAAAGATGTCAGAGAGAGCTATTGAGTTTTGGACCTCAACAGTATGAACAATTTGTCTCATCAAATGCTCCCACGTTCTACTAGTATGTCTATATACCCTATAGTTTCTTTCAATCCAGCAATTATACACAACCGTTGAGAGCATGCATTTTCTCACCTTGGCTTTAATAGTTTTACCTCTTGCTACCTGCAACATCCATTTGTAGCATTCCTTCCATTGGGCAGGGCAGTTTGTGAGCTTATAGATCCTCATTGCTTCAATCCATACTTTCCTGGAAAAGGGACATTAAAAAAAAAAGTGGTTTCGAGACTCCAGACCCGTTCCACATAATCTGCAAAATAGGCTAACGGAAGTGTCCCAAGCTGCCACGCTATCCATGGTTGACAACCGATCATGCATTGTCAACCACACCATGAAAGAATGTTTAGGGACGTGGAATGTTCCCCAGACCAATTTCTTCCACATCACACTATCATAATTTTCAATGCAGTTTAGATAACCTTCTCTCATCTCAAAACAATTTTTCTCAAGACAACCTTCAAAAAATTCTTTACATGTATCTCTGCATCTTAATATAGACTTCCAGACTACAGAAGAAGATTTCTATATTTCCATGGTCCATATATCCCTGTTTTTAATATAAATGGAGTGAATCCATCTCACCCAGATGCTTTCTTTATCCTGGAACAAACGCCATAATTTTTTCACAGTAGTAACAGGATTCCAAGCCACCAAGGTGAAAATTCCCAATCCTCCCTGATTTTTTGGAGAGCACACCCTAGTCCAAGAAACATGAGCCTTTCAAGAATGAAGTTTTCCAGACCACAGAAAATCCCTACACTTAGAATCAATATCCTTTAATACCCCTTTAGGAATGGGAAAGATCATGGACCAATAATTTTGAATGCTAAAAATAACTGCCTTAATGAGTTGGAGTCTTCCAGGATAAGACATAAATTTGGTAGTCCAAGACTCCAATTTACGAAGGATCCTGTCAAATAGAGAGGCACACTGTTTTCTCAAAATTCTGGAATCTATTTGAGGAACCCCTAGATACCTGATAGGGAACACACCTTGATCCATCTGTAAAAGATCAATAATGTATTGCTTTTTTGGTTCATCACACCCTAAGACAAAGATCTAAATCTTTTGGGGATTGCAAGCTAGTCCAGCAGCCTGCTCAAACACATTTAGAGCCAGAGAGATATATTGGGCAGATTTTACAAAAGCATCTAAAAAAATCATCACATCATCTGCAAACAGGAGGTGAGTAATACCAACACATTCACAATTAGGATGAAAGTATACCTGCTTAGTGACATACAATTTCTTCAAAATTTGAGAGAGGTAATCCATCAGAAGAACAAATACTGAATGAGACAGAGGATCCCCTTGTCTTAGCCCTCTGCCCCCTTTAAAAAATCCCTCAATATTACCATTTAGAACCACACTAAACCAAAGGCTCTGAATGCACATCATAGTCCATCTCACAAATCGCATAGGGAATCCCAAGGCAATCAAGAGTGACCTTAGAAATCCCCATTCAACTGAATCATACGCCTTCTTTAGGTCTGCTTTGATCAACATACTAGAAGTATGGTTACTTCTACCATATCCTCGAATTAGTTCATGACAAAGGAAAACATTATCAGCAATGGATCTACCTTTCACAAATGCCCCTTGACATGAACTAACTATCCCAGGAAATATTGGCTGTAATCTAAGAGTAAGAACTTTAGATAGGATTTTATAAGTAACATTGCAACAAGAGATGGGTCTATAGTCCGCCAGACTCATTGCGTTCTTACTCTTAGGAATTACATGGATACAAGTGGCGGTTATTACCTTAGGAATCTTCTTCATCTGAAAGCAACATAAAATAGCATCCAAAATATCATCCTGGACAATCTGCCAGTGGCTCTGAAAAAATCTGGCGGTGAAACCATCAGGCCTCGGTGCTTTATCAACAGCCAAGGAGAATAAGGCAACTCGAATGTCCTCCAAGGTAATATCCTGCTCCACTGTGAACTTCTGATCTTCACTGAGCAGCTTGCCATACTGCATAATTTCACAGTTAGCTTCATACAGGATATTAGACTCATCTGAAAACAAACCAGTAAAATATTCGATAAACTGCTCTTTTATCTTCTCTTGGTATGTCACAGTTCTCCCTCCAGCATCAGCTAGGCAAGAAATCCGAGCTGAGGCATGTCTTTCTTTCATTTTGGCATGAAAGTAACGTGTATTCCCATCACCAAGTTGGATCCAGTCAGTGGAAGATTTTTGTGGATAAAAAGCTTCTTTACACTTCAACAGCTCCAAAAGTCTCTCCTTGGAGGAACAAACTTTATGCTACAACTCTTCATCTAATGGTTCCTGTTGGACTTGCAAACTGAGTTTTTCAAACTCCCCCTCGGCATCTTTCACCATCTGTGAGATGTTTCTGAAGTTTACTTGGTTAAAAATTTTCAAAGCCAATTTGACACTCTTTAACTTCTCATACAACTTCACCACTGCATTCCCACTTGTTAAACTCTGGATCTTCCAAGCACTTTCAACTATACTTTGGTATTTAGCATGGAATTGCCACATTGAAAGATACTTAAAAGGAGGTCTTCGGCAAAACTGCACCTCATGTAATTGCACTACAGCTAGCGCATGATCAGACAATACCGAGGGTTGAAAATCCACAAAAGCCCCTCCAAACTGATCAAACTAGGCAGGACTTCCCATAACTCTATCAAGCTTACACATCACCCTGTCTGAACCCTCTTGATTATTTGTCCAGGTATAAAACATACCAACACTTTTTATATCAACAAGGTTAAGATCAATGCAACACTCCTTGAGACCAGCAGTGTGCAAATTTACCACCCCTGTCACTATTTTTTGTTCAGAGCTAATGACCTCATTTAGGTCGCCCATAAGTAGCCAAGGAATGTATGATGTTGGGGCCACTTCCCGCAAGATATGCCAAAGACCAGCCCTACTAGCAGAGTCATTAGCTGCATATATTGTAGATAAGAAACATTTCCATCCTTCCAAGAGGTGTCTTACTTCAACATGAATCAATTGATCAGTAGCTAATATAAGTTCCACTCGATACAACCTGGGCTCCCAAACCACCCAAATTTATCCATTTAATCCATAATGGTAATTATTTAAATAACTCCAATAAGGGAAACACCTTTTAATTGTTTCAAAAAATTCCTACTCTTAGCTCGTGTTTCATATAAGGCACATAGAGTTACCGTTTCTTTATTTAACTTTTTTTGTATATGGGTCTTCTTGGACACCTTATTAATGCCTCGGACATTCCAGGATCCCCACATATTATTCATGTAGGAGGGTGCCCTCCTGGTCTTCAATTCCCTCTAACTCAGCAAACATATTGGTCATAGATGAAGTATCAGCTAGTTGCTCACCTTTAGTGTGATAGGAAGCAGTCCCTGCCTGCTGAACAATAGTCTCCTCCACCTGTTTAGGTTGCCAAGTAAACTTCTTTCTCACTACCGGCTGAAAACCATCTTTCTTTGGGAATTCCATATTTGCAACTTCTTTGGTCTCATTTTCCCCTTTCATTTCCCTTCTTTTCTCTTCTTTCTTGAACGCTGGCCTCATTCTCATTTGAGGGTCACAATCCTCAGATTTATGTCCCCATTTATCACAAACACTGCAAGTTCTCGGATACCATTCATATTTAACTGCTTGGACATAAACCATTTGATTTGCTTTGAACTTGATCTTTGTTGGCAGACTCTCGGTTGGGTGCAAATCAATCAACACTCAAGGGGCACCCAATCTTGTTTTGTGGATGGTATGGGAATCTGCCGGTAATAGTTTCCCCAATTTACTAGCAAGCTTCCCTAATATTCTAGGGGTCCAAAACTGGAGACCCAACCGAGGGAACTGTACCTAGATTAGGCACGATTTAAATAACCCTTTGCCTAGTACCATGTCTGGTTTGTAACGTTTCAAGACTAGAGCTTTATCAAAGATAAAATTGGTGGCACCCTCAATAATCTTTAACATGTCATCTTCAGTATGGAATTTGAATAAGAACACACCAGATACATTTGTCACAGTGGGTGAGACTACAGATTTCCATTTGGCAGCTACAAATTTCTCCATATTTTCCTTTGTAACCTCGATTCCCATGACACATCCACCTAATGTAGTTTGCCATTGTTGATATCCCTCTTCCAATTCTTCATCCGAAATCTCAATCTCCTCCATATGTTCTACAGATCTGTCAAACTCCATGGTGAAATTTGGGGGCTGATGAATATGAAGATCTTCCTTACTAACCTTTCAATTTCTCACCTTCATAGCCCATGACACTTGCTCCTTTGTTCTTCTCCAGCCTCCTGCGAGCACGAAGCCCCAATCCCTGAAGTTGAGCTCACCTGATCCTCTGTATTTTTTTTTGTTGCTTCCCACGTGAATCGCCTTTAGTCCCCGATTTGCGGCAGTCCTCCTGGATCTCCTCCAGCTTCGCAATGCCTCCTTCCGCCCGCTTATCGTGCCTGAACACCGTCGGCATCGGCGAACTTGGGCCACTCACCAAGAGCTTTGCAATCGTCTGCTATTTTTCTTCCTCTGAGAAAGTCAAATCTTCCTCGACACGAATTTTTGGAGGTCGCCCTCTCGTTTTCTTTTCCATGGTTGGATTCGCAGAATCGCTTCCAAAATCCAACGCTCCCACAAAGGTTTCAGGCGAAGGAAACCCTATCGGAGCTAGTATGAATTTTTAATTGCCAATTGATGTCACTAAGAGCATCTCCAACAGCCTTTCCATTTTATTGGGTTGCCCAATTTTGGAGAATTTAAGACTAATTTTTGATCCAACAGGTTCCCATCTCATTCTCCAAAATCGAGAAGAAGAGAAAAAAAGAGCTACATTTTCCAAATATGGTGCACTATCCATATTTTTTGGGAAACTCTCTTCAACCTTGACAATTGTGAGATAGACATGTGTAAAAAATTGTGAAGTTGATGAGTATGAGTAGGTCCATGTAGTATTTATCTCTCGAGCCTTTATTATTATTATAATTTTTTTTTTATCTTTTTCAAAACTAATTTTTCTACCCTTATGAGTGAGGTCATGTACTTTTCAACATTCTTTTTCAATGTTACGTTTTTTCAAATTCATTTTTCTACGTTTGGTTTTTTATTAATAGTATTACTCTATTATTATATTACATTTTTTTTTCTACTTAATTATCTTTCCACTCATGTTACTTATGATATTTGATATTTATATTTTAATATGTATATATATAATCAAATAATTTATGTGTAATGGTTAATGAATGAACTTTATTATAGGAGTATAATTTAAAGTTTCAAATGAAAATTAATTTATTATTTACTAATTAAAGATATAAAATACTTTTATTACTGTAATAAATGCGATATTCTCCAAAATAGAGAACCTGTTCGAGTTTGAGCAAAATTTTTATAGAAAATATGGCTTTTTCTTTTCTATTTTGGAGAAACTTTTAGGAAAGTTGTTGGGGTCTTTAAAACTTACAAGTCTTTCGTTAGGTTACATGTGTGTCTGCCCTAACCAACCACCAATGAAATGTTGGGTCAAACCCTATTGCTACCATCCTGTTATGCTCCTCTTCCTCACCAAGCAGCTTGATTTCTATTTTTGCCAAACATGGTCAGTCTTCAACTAATCTTTTCTAAAAATTGGCTCATGTTACACCGTTGCGCATGTTTGTTCAAATTTGAACAAGTTGAGATTTTGTATTATCTTAGGATCTGATTAGTTATTTGTTTTGGCAAAGATATTGTCTTGTTGATGAGTAAGTTTAGGAGTTTTTAGTTTAAGTGAGATAAAGGTATTGGGTATGAGAGCAATAGGCTGGTGTTTTTCTTAACATTGGTAGCATTGGTAGCTTGGGGCAGTCTTCCTTTGAGATGTCCTACAGGTCTGATGCTTTTGTGGTGTCTGTAGCTAGCTTTCTTCTTGAAAGCATTCCTTGTACTCTTTTTTATCAATTGATATCTTCATTGCAGTCCAAAAAAAAAAAAAAGGTATTTAGTATGAGAGAAAATAAAATGTGTTGGAGAGACAACTATGATAGTGAAAAAAAAAAAAGAGAGGATGGAAGACACGATAACTATGACAGATAAGTCTTTTATAGTTTTCATATATCTTATTCAAGAGATATTTTAGTGGATTTTCTCTCCTCCAGAGATGTAGGTTAATTAAGAGTTAAATCACGTTAAATTATTAAAGTTTTTTTGGTAAAGAATGTTGTTTGTTTGTTTTTTTTTTTTTTTTTCCTAACATACATGTACAACCATATATACCGGCAATACCGTACTAGTTGTGATACATTGGCTATCCAATACAAAATAGAAATGAAAGGTTTGGTTGATACTACACATACATAACACAGATGTCCCTCGTCCAAAGTCATGAGATGTCTTCCCAAGATAATACACAGTACAATTGTAACGACATTGTAGCGGATTGGCCGATACAAATACCTAATCAGATATATACGATCAATAGGCAACAATATCTAATTAATGGAACCAACCAGTTAGTTTGATGCCAAATTGGAAGTCAGGATGAAGCTTGATGATCTGATTAGGTTTAGATACAGAGGTGGCAGCAGTCGAAAAAAGTGAGTACCTTTACTTTAGAGTGAGGTACAAGTTTGATGACCAATCACTGATCACTTGGGTAAAAAAGATATAAGTAAATTATAGAATAACATCCAAATGAGAAATCATGAGGAACTTTATAGGGGAAAGACGTGAAGAAAAGGCCGGAGGGAGAAAAGAGAGAAAAAAGAACCTTGCTTTTTAACCGCATGCCTTGTCCCGGATATGTTACTTAATCCATGTAAAAGTAACTTTATCGTATAATAATACAGAAATATAATAGATAATCTTCTATTTAAATTTTATCATATAATCAATTTTATGAACTTACTTGATTACGTATCTACTGAAACATATACATGATAAATATTAAATAAAATAATATTTAAGAAAGTGTCTAAAAGTAACATTTTTCTAATAATATTACACCAAATCACGGTGCTACACATATACAAAGCCAATGTAAATTTGAAATATTTTGAGGGGGGGGCCACCCCCCAACCCACCCCGCAGAAAGTTACTGGGTAATTAATGATCCACAAGAAAGAGGTGGCATGTGTATGTGTGTGGGAAACATTTGAATCTGTGATCAGTAGCTATATAGCTGTGAATAAAAACTGAGTAAAGTTGAGGAAGAGGGTATCTTATAGTATTTCTTTGACAGAGGCTTTTTGTTAATCTTCTGCAGTAAAAGTTCATAATTTTTTTATTTTGTTTGTCATAATTTGATATCTAAAATTTCTAAATATATATTTTTTTAATTTTTTTTACATTATTTATCTTTATTAAAATTTGAGTTAAATATTGAATATTGAAATATCAAAGTTAAACGATACATTTTTTAGAGACCGGAGGGAGTATACAAGTAAAAATCGATAAAGACTAGGGTAAATTTAAAAAAAAAAAATTCTGAGATTTGGTGAAATCTTCAGTTTATCTCATCTGTTTTAAAAAATATGTAATGACCTCGCAGAGATTTAGTGAAATCTTTAGTCATACCGGTCCCTTAACTGTTTGCGGTGTTAGTTGATTCTTAAATATTTTAAGAGTAATTACACTAACTGACTTAAAAACATTTAAGAGGCAGTTCAAACTCATCTGTGTCACAACAGTATGGACTCGCCTGCGTTTTTGCTACCCGAGCTCGTGTGCATTGTGACGGTGACCAGCGATAACGACTGCCAAACAGGGTGGGCTGTTGGGGTCGGGAGGGAGAAATGTTTGTACAATCGTAGTCCCATTTTAACTTTTTGTACTATTATAGTCCCGTTATCAAAGTTTTTCTTCATTCATAGTCCTTTTTGTACTATCGAAATGGCTCGTGAATGGCTCGGTTCATTTTATACTCATAGCTCGAATGAGTTTGTGAGCTAGCTCGAGTCGAACCTTAAAGGTTCGAGCTCGGCTTATTTTACTACTCGAATCAAAATTCCAGCTCGAGTTCGGGGTCGTGGCTCGTGAAGCTCGGTTCGTTTAATGTGGTTCGAGCTTGAGCTCGAACTGACTCGTGAATGACTCAGTTCGTTTTACACCCCTAGGACCAACCCCATCATTCAAAAGAAGAGTTGGACTTACTTGTCACATGAATATTATTGGGGAACAAAGTGCCCAATAGAGATAATAAAAGACTCATAATCAGATTCCCCCCGGTTATTGTGGATAGTAGTGTAAATGGGTAGGGCCGAGTCCGAGCCCTTTAAGCTCGAGCTCGGGCCGTTAACTTATCGGTACTACTCGGGCTCGAGCTCGAATTGCTCGAGCCCAATATGTTAGGCTCGAGCTCGGCTCGAATAGCTCAATAGGCCTATTTTGAAACTTCACAAACTATATTATAATTAACAAATAAAAAATAAAATCTATCATCAAAATTTATACAACTTAAACACTCAAATTGATATTTTTTTACTAATCATAATGATTACTAATAATAAAATATCACTATACCTAACAAATTATAATATAGTCAACAAATTTAAGAAGTTTGATAAGTATCGATAAGTATTGATATTCGATAAGGCCGAGTATCGTCAGGTTCGAGCTCGACTCATTAACATATCGAGCTCCATTTCAAGTTCGAACTCGAACTCGATAAGCCCCAACTCGAGTTCGAGCTCGAGTTACCCTTTAAATGCCTTACACATTTACACCCCTAGTGGACACGGGGTTTTTATGTTCATTATTAAAAACATGGAGGACTTTATAAGATTTTGCTGATGAGTTGGTCATGGCACTGAACTTAGCCGGAATTATCATTTGAGCCCCTTCAGTAGTCAACCTGTCATCTGTAGCACCGCGACTTACTAAAGGGTCACTGACTTAATTTAAAAGAAATTAAATTAAGGGTAAGGGTATAGAATACAACAACAGAAAATATCACCCAACTCTCGCATTTTCCGCTACTGTTGGTGGAACAGTAAAATTCCCCTATTCATTTAGTTACTAGATACTAGATTGCATAATTAATTTTAGTTGTTTTATAATATTTAATTTATAATTTTTTTTATTGTACATGTTTTGTTTAATATCTAAAGTTCAATATTTTTTATGTATATAATATTTTGCAATATAAGTTTTTCGAATATATTTTTTTGGATTTTCTTTGCACTATTTATTTTTGTAAATATTTGAGTTAATGATTGAACTTTAAAACATTAAAATCAAATGGTAGGGAGGGAGAATATATAATTGCCCTTTCTTTCTTTCTTTCTTTCTTTTCTTTCTATTTTAATGAAAGTGAACCCTCTGTTTTGTATTTGTAAGTTAAATACCTAGCTATACCTAGCTCTTTCTGGACATACGTTCCTCTCTCTCTCTACCCTTGCTTGTATTGTATGTATATAAATACGCGCGCGCTCATGCAGAGCAGCACCAGGGTGTGAGATCTATGGAAGAAGTGCGTGCAG
>JBBYHH010016040.1:0-16835 GCA_038382905.1 Daphne laureola
ATGATGCTTGTCATCTGACTGTTAAAACTTAAACACTCATATCTGGCTGTTAAACTTTAAGTTTCCTCCTCTTGAATGTTGTAGAACTATGTTTGAGAAGAGTTTCCGTCAGATGTATGCCCTTCCATTGCATGTTGAAGCTCTGCCTCCCATGCCGGAAGATGGTGGGTACTGGTCTGCCCTGAATAGTTGGGTTATGCCAACCACTTCGTTTCTTGAATTTATGATGTTCTCAAGGTGAGGACTGTTATCATTGTCTATTGGTATTTTCTCTAAGCTCTGATATGCTTTATTAACATTTAGTTCCAAATGATTAAACCGCAGAATGTTTGTTGATTCTCTTGATGCCCTGCATGCAAACTCTAGCGATTCCAATCCATGTTTGCTTGGTTCTTCAGAGCTTGAGGTAACCTGCATGAGTCCCATCACTTTTTTTTTCCTATCATCCTCTTGAGATTGACATAACTCCCTGATTGTTCAAACATTCACTCTGATCAGAGGCAGCATTGTTACTGCCAACTGCTCGATGTGCTGGTCGATGTATGGGCTTACCATAGTGGACGGAAGATGGTTTACATAGAGCCACACTCTGGTTTGTTAGAAGAGCAGCATCCGCTAGAAGACCGGAAAGGACACATGTGGGCCAAGTATTTTAATTTCACCTTGTTGAAGAGTATGGATGAAGATTTAGCGGAGGCTGCCGATGATGGTGACCACCCAAGAAGTATGTGGTTGTGGCCTCTAACTGGGGAAGTTCACTGGCAAGGAGTATACGAGAGGGAAAGAGAAGAAAGATACAGATTAAAAATGGATAAAAAGAGGAAAACCAAAGAGAAATTGTATGAAAGAATGAAGCATGGATACAAGCAGAAATCGATTGGACGAAGATCCATTTAGATCCCGGTTTTATATTTATTCGAAGATCAAAACTGACATTGTCACCGTGCCTTGCTTCGCAACTGGTAAGTGGTTGATCAAGATTCAAGACCAGTGCGAATCAGAGAAGGCTCAACATTCAGATTAGTTCCATGCACAGTTTTCGTTCCTCATCAATTCTCAAGTGGAACTGCATATGATGCTGATAGGGAGGAAAAAATGTTTCCACGTTTAGATCTCACTAACACCTCAGGTAATTCTTCTGTTTATCTCAAGGTCCACACAAGTTACAGGTTTTTCTGTTCACTCAGTTCAGTTACTAGGAATTCTTTTTTAGCATACAGAAAAAACTGGATACGTACGTACATTCTTTTGTCATTGTATATTTGCTCAAGAAAATGTGGCATGCAATTTTGTTGGAAATGTATTTGTTCTCATATATTCTCTGAGCAGTGATGTATTGGCCAAGAAAACACACAAACTCTTGGCAGTGAACAATTGCATAGCAGGTAACCTGAATTATTAGCAGTGGTAATAGCAGATGTTGAACTTGGATGCCCTTCTTCCCCATCTCTAAAGCAAATGTTTCAGACCTTTAGTTCTTTTAACCCTCTTTATCAACCAAAGCTAGGGTTCATCGAAATGAAGAAATGCATGCTCTCAAGTAGAGTACATAGAAAGCGGGAAGCTTTACCTTAAACAGTGTACAAAGGATCAAACAAAAACCAATCAAAACAGCGTGAGAAGTGTGCAGGAATTTTTTATGAATATGGCTAACAAATGAAGAGGTGTTAGGACTAGGGATGTAAAATGAACCGAGCTGTTTGGTTAGGACTAGGGATGTAAAATGAACCGAGCTGTTTGCGAGTCAGTGCGAGCTCGAATCATTTTAAACGAGTCACGAAACCGTACTGAAATTTTTATTTGAGTATTAAAATGAGCCGAGCTCAAATTTTTAAGTTAAGTTCGTCTCGAGTGAGTTCGCTAATTAATTTGAGCTAGGGATGTAAAACAAAACAAGTTATTCACAAGCCAATTTGAGCTAGAGATGTAAAACAAAACAAGTTATTCACGAGCCAATTCAATCTCGTTGTTCGAATCATCGGGTGTGTACAGTCTTAATCCCACCATTAGGGGGTTTCAAACTTAAAAAATGTGTGGAATGTAATTCACCTGATTTGTATGGAATTCACTAGTGATTTAGTTTTTTAATTCCCTTGTGAAAATTGAGATGCAACTTTGAAACCACCGTGAAAAATGATAGGAGTGGGTGGTGAATTTTAAAAAAAAAAACGCACTACCAAACTAAAAGAGAAAAAAAAAACGCAGACAAACCTTAAAAAATAAAACATGATCGATGGTTTTGGTAGATCAAAATCTAAAAAATACTTAAATTACGATAATCGATGATTTTGGAAAAGCGCACTAACGAGTTACGAATTATATTTGGATGGGTTAGAGTAGGTGATGAATTTCACGAAGTATTCACCGTGATTTACACTAATTCACTCCTCCTAAATTTACCTTAGATGAGGTGAATTAGAGACTAATTCATTAGTGAATTAATCTCTAATTCACTTAATACTTAAGTTTGAAACCCACTATTTATCTAACAAAGAATACCACTATCGCGACAAAGAATACCACTATGGCGGCTAATAGTGGAGGGAGGAGATGGCGGGAAATTGAAAAAATTAAAAAGTTCAAAAAGATTTTTCTTGTATAATTCTTGAGATTCGGTGTTTGTGTTCAATGTTTTCTCGTGAAATCGTTTCTGCACATCGGAGTCAGAATCAATGGCGGATCAAAATCCAGTTCCAGTTCCAATGCATCTGGAGAGAATGGGTAGAGAGCTCAAGTGCCCTATCTGGTATTTTTGCTTCGATTTCTCTTCTCTTGAATAAATTATCTTCTTCGGCATCTTCTTCACCTAACCCTAACTCTATTTTCAGTTTAAGCCTGTTTACTTCTGCCGTTTCAATTCCCTGCAACCACATCTTCTGCAAGTAAGCTCCTTCTATCATTTGTTTCTTCTTCTCAAGGTTTTAGTTGTTGCGTACATTCTCCAGCTGCAAATGCTTGATTGTTTTTTTTTTGTTCAGTGAGTGTATCTCCAAATCCATGAAATCAGGCTCCCTTTGCCCCGTTTGTAAAGTGCCCTACACCCGTCGAGGTATGCTTTCTGCGTCCATTTAAATTTGGATTGATGGGTCTTCCTTGAATTTCCAAGGTTGAATAAAAAATTGATCGGTCATTTGTTTTGCTATGCTTAGTTTTTTACCCGTTCAGGACCAGATTAACCCATCTTATAAAACTAATAACTCTAGGACTACTAGCAATTTCTTATAGTCTCGATTTGATTATGCATTTGTCCAGAGATTCGTGCTGCTCCACACATGGATAACTTGGTAACGATTTACAAGAACATGGAAATTGCTTCAGGTTTTAATATCCTTGTTACTCAGAACCAAGCGCCGAATAGGATATCAGGTGCTTTAGCCTTTTCTGTTACCCAACTTTTAATCTGTTTTTTGTTTTCCTATATTAATACAATATTGATTTTCTTTGCTGTGCAACAGATGGTGAAAATGATGTTCGAACTCTCAGTAATTGCACTGGTAGAGTTGTTTCTGGGGCTCAACATGACAAGGTGGATAATTGTAGGAAGGGGAAAAAACGGAGGTCAAATGAAGCTACACACAGAGGTGGAGCACCTGATCCCATTCCTGCCAAGCCTGCCTTCCCTACTAAGAAAAGGGTCCTAGTACCACGCCATCTTTCTCCCCAAAGTCCTAAACAGGGTGCTGAAGTTGATAGTAGATTGCAGGGAATTACTGAAGGTAGAAAGGTTCTGAAGGACAATTATGGTATTAGTGATAATGGTGAACTACCTCTTTCACCCTTTTTCTGGCTGAGGGAAGATGATGAAGAGAGGCCTACTCAAAACACTAATGAGGACCAAATGTTTTACATAACGCCACCTGAGTTGCCCTGTTTTAGTGACCTAAAAGAATCAGATGATGAAGGTTACTTTATGGTAACTAATATAAACTGATGTTCTCTACTCTTGTACCTGATTGTGCTCATTCTAGATGGTTATTCATATGTTGTCTTAATGCAGGAAAAGGTGAGTAAGAACTTGGACAGTGAGATGTTTGATTGGACACAACGAGCTTGTTCTCCCGAACTTCTTTCAAGTCCTGTTAAGCTGCAGGTACAAGCGATCAAGGAGCCTTATTGAGTACCATTCAATATCCCTTTCCATGCTTTCTCTCATTTCAGCTTGTTTGGAGCTTCATTTTTCTTTTCTTTTCTTTTCTTTTTAATTACTTCTAAACAGGTCGAAACTGTTGATCAAACTAAAGGGAAGAGAAAATCAGCTTCCCATGATACAGATATGGGGATATCGTGTGATATGAGTGAGAAATGTATGGCCCTGACTGATGTACCTCCTAAAAAAACACAAAATGGAAAAATTTGCGGCCAAAAGTTCAGTAATGGCAAGGATGCTAATCATGGGAAGAAAACCAGAATAAATACCAAGAACAGGTGTACAAGGCATGTGAATGAAAAGCTAATACCTGATGGTGTTTGCACCACTTTTGTCTCTGATAAGACTGAAGATATCAATAGGAACTCGAGTTTTCATGATCGTTCCAATGAGGCAGACCCTGTGAATGTCTCTGCTTCCTCACTCAGAGCATTCACTCTCCAACCATGCAACATAAACAAAGATAAAAAAGTGCCTGTTGCTGATGAAGAGAAACGCACTGATGCTGAAGGCCTAAATTCAAACAATGGAAAGATCTTGAAGAGCCAGGCTCGACACAAGAATTGTAGCCGTGGCTCTAGATTAAAGAAAAGCAAACCAAATTCGTTTGACACTGCAGTCATTGAGGATACTCATATTGCTGATAGTTCAGGCAAGTGTGCTAAAAAAACGAAGCCCAATTTGTGTTTGAAACCTGATAAGCATAAAGGGGAGAAGGAACTTGGAGTTTCTAATGATGTTTACCCAAAAGATGGACTGGTTGAAGACCATAAACTGGGAGGTAAGTTTCCTTTACACAAGGAAGTGACTGACAAAGTTCAAGGCAGTGTTGGTATTCAACTTTTGCATGGTCCGTCAACCACAAAGAAGCATCAGGATACAAAACGAGCATCCTTGCAATCAAATGATTTAGACGACAATAATATTGGATGTGCATTCTGTCTTTCGTCAGAGGAATCTGCAGTAAGTCGCCTAATTCATTTTAATGTACTCATGTATGTTGCCTTTCCCTAATGTTGCAATGTTTATGAAATTATTACCTCCATTTACAGCTTTCAGGTGAAATGGTTCATTACTTTAATGGTAGAGCTGTTGCCCCAGATTACAATGCCGGCTTGAAGATCATACATTCACACAGGAATTGTATGGAATGGTATGAAATAAAAAGAAGGGTCGAGATTTCATTTCTTACCCTGAGTTAAATCATGTTACCTTTTCAGTCCTCAGTTCAGTTCTGGAATTACAGTTAGTTTCCTAGAGAAATTTTGTTTGTGATTTTATACTGTCGAAATTCTACAACTTTCCAGTAATATTCATGCAGGGCACCAAATGTATATTTTGAAAAAGATACTGCTATGAATCTGGAGGCTGAATTATCTAGAAGTCGTCGAATAAAATGCTCATGTTGCGGCCTCAAAGGTGCTGTTTTAGGTTGCTATGAGAAAAGCTGTCGCAAGAGCTTTCATTTCCCATGTGCAAAGTCGGTATCTACATGCCGGTGGGATGCAGTAAGTTTTCACAAATTATGTTGCTTTCTCCAATTGATAGTTGAGACGATATATTTTATAATGGTTGTTCGCATCCTGTAATTAGGAGAACTTTGTAATGCTTTGCCCGCATCATGCTTCCCTTAAGCTGCCTGCTGAAAATTCAGAAACTCTTGAGAGGAGAATCAAGTCCACTCACAAAGGGTTAGCTTGATTGTCTCCTAAATTCAACTCAAAGCCACTTTTTCACTGAACAATGACTAAAGCTGTCTTATTACTCTTTTTCTTTTTTCAGAAAATCACCAGCTCAGCAGGACCGGATTGGTCCAAATCATAGCATATCTCTATCTCAGAAAGGGCATCCTTGCGGATCATTCAGGAAATTAGTTCTCTGCTGTTCAGCTCTAACATTTGAGGAGAAGGTAAAGAGCGGTCTCTTTGACTTCAATTGAATTTTTAAGAAGGGAAAGAAAAGCTTACCACTTGTGTGGCGGCATATATTGAATTGCAGGAAATTGTTTCTGAATTTGAGAAACTCTCAAGAGTGACATTGTTGAAGAAATGGGATTCCAGAGCCACTCATGTCATTGTGTCCACGGATGAGAATGGAGCATTCCGAAGAACCCTGAAGGTTTTGAGGGCCATCTTGGAGGGGAAGTGGATACTGAGCATTGAATGTAAGCATGGTTCTAATTCTTGCCATGAAGCGAATAGTGAGTGTGAGAGAGTAGAGTAGCAAGGAAACAAGAGTACGAGTGAAGAGTGTGTGTTGTGTGTGTTGTGTGGGTGCTTGTGTAAAGTATTAGTGTGTAAAACATTTGGTTAAAAATATAATAAGGTCAAATTCAAGGGTTTTACACTGACAGAGCCTATTTTTTGCAGGGGTGAAGGTTTGCATGAAAGTTATGACACCTGTTGATGAGACTCCATATGAAGTCACTGTTGATGTTTATGGTATAAAAGATGGTCCACAGGTTGGAAGACTAAGGCTTCTAAACAAGGTTGATTCTGCTACTTCAAATCCAGATTATTGTAGCTTTCTCAACTTTATTTACTAGTAATTGGATCGATCTGAAACAGTCAAATTTCCTCCCTTAAAGGCTTGTTCTTTTGCTAGGAGTGAGGTGATGATCCTCACCATAAGAAGCATAAAATGTTTCTAGTAACTGCATACTCATTCTTGCCAGCTTATGCATGAATTGAACTGGCTATTTGATTGTCCATGAACTGTTATCATGCAGGAGCCAAAGCTGTTTCATATGTTGAGGTTCTACATAATGGGGGATTTTCTTCCTTCTTATAAGAACTACTTGGGAGAGCTTATACTTGCTGCAGGTGGAACCATCCTGCACAGGAAACCTATTGCAGAGGAGCAGCAGGAAGCTCTGTCATCTCTGGTGTCCACACTCATAGTTTACAGTCTCGAGTTGCCAAGTATTTCTGATCCCAAAATTAAGGAAACTATCTTGAATCAAAGGCAATCTACTGCCCTGGCTCTGGCAAACTCAACAAGAGCCAGAGCAGTGAGCAACAACTGGGTTTTGAACTCCATCGCAGCATCAAAATTACAAGGACTTGATTAGGGTGTCATAGAGATTAGGCTGCCAGTGCCAATCCATAATCTTTGGATTAGGGGATTATTTATTATCCTCACTTATGACTGTCTTAATGAAGTAAATAATTATACTCTCTGTTCCATCAACATTGCAGATTTTTTTGTCATTTTTACAATATTTAATTTATGATTTATTTTAATAAATTAAAAAGTATGTAAAGTTAAATGATCTACTATATGTTTATTATAATTTATAATCTAAATTTTTTAAATATTTTTTTTTTTTAATTTTTCTTATTATTTATCTTAGTAAAATTTTAAGATTGAGAGAGTAGTAATTTTGAGGGGAAAGACGTTTCCTCCGAATCTTCTTTTAAGCTTCCCCCTTTATTTTTCCTTCAAATTCTCAAACTATTTCTCGATATATATCCACAAAAGGCTTTAAATTTAGGGTTGTAGGGGTGAAAAAATCCATTTTCCATAAGTTGGTTTTGAGACTGAAAAACTCTACTTTTTCACACCCTATTTCTTGGATCTAACATGAGAAACATAAAAGTAAATTCGTTTAATTCATGTGAATTAGGCGATTTTATGATTTCTTCATCTTTTTGGTTCTTCATTGCCATCACTTAAATCTCAGCCGTCACCACTTGTCCATCACTCAAAGCAGGAGATCGAGCTCGAGCCCTTAAATTCCTTTCCAAAGCTTAGCATCTAGATCTCACTCTCCTTGTAGATGATCTGCTCTCCATCGTCGATAAGGATTCAGACGATCAAACGGCGTCGCCCTCTGCTAATTTACCCACCGACGCTGCTTCCTCAAAGCCATCCGATCAGCTTTCGATCCGGATGCAGAACCCTGTAGATGGTTCGTCGGGTTCAACTTTTTCGACGAGAATCGCAACGGGAAGATATGCGCGGTGGAGCTCTGTAGTTGTGTGAAGATAGCCGACGAAGAGATAACGATGGACGAGGCGAAGACGGTGGTGAGGTCGTGGGACGCTGACGGCAACGAGGAGATGGAGGGATTGATCAAGAGGAGGAGAAAGAGAAGGTTCTGAGAGAGATATATTTCACCGGTAGCTCAAAGTTGAGTAGGTAAATTAGAAAAATTAATTCACTCGGTGTAAATCAGTGAAAAAGATTTGACCGGATTTTCAACTTTGAAACTCCTAATGATTACGTTCAGAAAGTCACGCTCCATTTGCTTCATTTTTTTTGTTACTTGAGGACTCAAAGTTCCAAGAGTTACACTTTACCCTTAAATTTTACAATATGCTTACTTGTACATTTCGTTGAAGGAAACTTTTATGCACTTCATTTACCATATTATTCTTACTCTAATTCTCTTTTAATCAATACAGCATAACTTTCAATAAAATTTACTTTCTTATTCCATTAATTTTACACAAATTTCAATAATTCCAATTTATTTTATATGTATTTTTTAAACGGTAAAATTTAGAAACTTTATAAATATTTCACCATCTTAATTAATCTTTGTGTCAATTTACATTTAGCTATTTTTTTTTATACAAAGAAGATGGGGATACCGGAGACTCGAACTCGAGATCTTTATAAATATCCTCGGAAACATGATCACTAGATTAAATACTCAGGATATTTACATTTAGCTATTAAATGGGGACGACGAGTATCATATAACGTACTTAGAATGTCAAAAAAAAAAAAAAAAAATCATAATGCCAGTAGTAATCGTCCACGAAAATGTTTTGGAAAATGCAAATATTTTCCTTCAACTCCTCTTAATTTCGTTTCGTTAAGAAGAGAGTAGACTGAATTAATTTCACAATGTTGGACTTGGGGACCAAATTGCTATAACTTTGGGGACCAATATAGGAATTAGGAAACCACCAGAACCGATTGCGAATTTGGAATGTTTGTCTTCTTCCCCGTTTACTTCTTCCCCGCTGCTCCCCATTTTACAGTCACCCAAGTGGTGTTGCTGTGTAGGGTTTTAGCAAAATCTCTAAAACCTCGACGCCACAGTTATCTTCTTTGTCTCTCAAGGTAAAGATTCTATCGGCTTGCACTCGTTCTGCTATGGCGTCTCAGTTCCGCTTTCTTCTTCATGATTTTGGTCAATTTTAGATTCCGTTGTGTTTTTCTCTTGTCCATTTCTTTCTTCTTCAGTGTTTGTGTTCGTTTTCTTGGTTCTCCACCTCTGAAAATGCTCGGAACTGTACTGACAGAGTTAATGTTAGAAATGGATAACCCTATGCAGTAATTCTTTCGTTCACTACCGGTAATTCAAATCTCGAGCACCATTTCACTGTTTAAGTTCTGTAATTCTCATTTTCCGGCAAGCTTTTTTTTCGGTTGAAGTGTTCTGTGAGTTAGTTTTATGCAGATAGATAGGTGTCTGGAAGGGTGCTGTTAGGCATTTGATTGTACGTAAGATGTTGGTGAAGGGATGGGCTCAGAGAAAAAGAGGAAAGTGGGAAAGAGATACATTAAGAGTAGCTGAGATGTTGATATTGCATCAGATGGACAATGAAGTACGCAATAAAAAAAAGGGGGGCTCTAAAAGATAAGATGCGAGTACTGCTGGGTGTGAATGAAGGTAAGTGATTGGTTTGGTACTTCCAGTGTACAGGAAGAGATGCTGCTTACTGCATGGGAGTGATAATTTGTACTCAGAAGAAAAGAGAATGGGTAAGGGTGAACCAGACTAGATATGTGTGAGAAGCAATCGAGCTCCAGCAGAGGTTTCAGAGGAACAAACTGACTGTAGAGTCATGAGATTTGTATGGTCAGAGCAGCCGGATTTATTCAGTCTTTCAGGAAATGGACATTTTGTTGCTGAAAACACTGAAAACACTACTTAACTAAGCGCTACAATTTAGAATTTTTGAGGCTAGAGAGGTCAATCAGGGTTGTCATATGTAATTTGTGTGTAACTGTGCATTCAACATAGAGCAATAGATTCATTAGTTCACAAAGAGTGATAGACTAAATATAGATAGGTTGATAGCATGTGATGATTTTTTCCTTGTGTATGAGGAATATCTTGACTTAAACGAGGCATAATGGAGACATGAATCATGTAGTTACTCTTTCTGATAGTTAGGGTTCAAGCTCAATTTTTTCTTGACTGATGAAGAGCTTGGTTGGGGACTTCTTCATACTGTGGAAGACTAAAAGCTCTGTGGCTTCTCTCTGTTTAAATACCTTGAATGGTTACCGAAAGACGTCAGATTTTATTTTATCCCTCCTGCTGCTTTGTTGATAGGATGCTAAAACTTAATACGGTTTTCTAGTTGGTGTTGTCGAGAGAAAATGTCCAGAAGTAATTGGCAAATGAAAATGTCTGGGATTTTAAGTATCTCTGTATCAGTCTTCGCAAAGGAGTTGCGTCAAAGTTCTAAATCTTGGAACATTTCAGAGTTGCGTCAAAGTTATGTTTATTTTTGGATTTTGAAAACATATGATTCTACTTAGCTTTGATTAGAAGTTCAAGCTACATCATATTTTCTGAAATGGTTTTTTAGCAGCTACTATAACCTGTACTTTGTTTTATTTCCACCTTAAAGGTTCTATTAGAAAGGGTGATGTGGGAGATCTAATTGTCTACTTCTACCGACTTTTCATTCTGCCATCTGTTCTCTGACCAAGAGTTGGTTTTGGCCTCATATATAGAGTGCCAATTGTCTAAACGATCCTATTACATCTCTTTTATTTACTTGTTTTTGCATATTGTGTGTTACTGTATGTTAACTCTCATTTTTCCTGCTTGTTGCTCTGTCATGTAGGTGTGTACACATTGTAGTATACCTTAAAGAGATAAACTTCATTAATGCCATGCATGCTGTTAAAGGTGCATGGGTTGGGAAAACATTTGCCCTTGCAAAAGGCAATGATTCTAGCAGGAGGAAATCTCGGATACGACGCTCAAAGGAGGAGAGAAAGGAAATGGTCGAATCCTTTATAAAGACGTAAGTATTGATCCCTATGTTTTGTTGCTTTTTACTGACTACTTATTTTTCTTATGCTGATTGCCTTACAATAGTTGATACTTGATAGTTAAGATCCAGCTTTATTTTCCTTGTCTTCAAGCTATAAAGACATGATGTCTATATGTGTTGCTGAATTATACAACCAATTTAGCTATCCCTCTGCCCACCATTGTTCTCCCTTCTCCAAGAAAGAAAATGTCAAACAAAGGTGGCCCATTCTATTTTTATACGTGTTCTAACCAGTTCGCCAATTTTAGGCTTTTACCTATGCTGCCCATTTAACTACCCTCTATCCCCATGCTTGTTGTCCCTTTTCAAGAAAAAGAGAAAAATGTAATTTGGGTCCCTTTTTACCCATTGATTGTAACTTTGTGATTAGACAAGTGTAAATTTGACAAACCATAATACAGAGTTCTTAGTTGGCCTAAAAACCTTAATTTCTACAAAAAAAAAGGCAAAAAGAACCAACCATGTCGGGTCAAACGGATTTTTTTTCTTTTTCCGAAAGCCTTTTATAACATTATTGCTTGTCTAGGATGCTGAAAAATGCTTTCTGCATATACATACTAGACAAAATATATGCTTTAAGTTGAATATATTACTCCTTCTGTCCTATAAAGATTGCAGTTTTTTTGTTGTTGTTTTCACAGTATTTAATCTACGATTTATTTTTATGAGTTCATAGACATGTAAAGTTAAATTATTCATATGCTTCTCATAATTTGCAATCTAAACCTTCTAAATGTATTTTTTTTTAATATTTTTTCCCATTGTTTATCCTAGTAAAATTTTGAGTCAAACAGTGCAATTTGAAACATTAAAGTAAAACACAACAATCTTTACGGGACGGAGGGAGTACTATATTTTAGAATTGAATGAAGAACCTTATGGCCATCAGCTTATTGAGATGCTCCAATTGAATCTCAAATAATTCCTTTTTCTATGCAAGTAATGGTCATCTTGAACCCTTTTATGATTTCTCTACAATCTTTGCTTTACAAACCTCTGTGAGCATGTAAATGCATGCATCTCTGTTGCATTTGTTTAGATACTGCATCGGTCCTTCTCGGAGATTTTTTCATTGGTCTAATACTTGAATAGAGTGTTGGCAGATTAACTTAACCCATTCATTTGACACCTTCTAGGTATCAAATAGCAAATAATGGAACTTTTCCTTCCCTTAATCTCACACACAAGGAGGTTGGTGGGTCCTTTTACATAGTTCGTGAGCTAGTGCGAGAGATCATCCAAGAAAATAGAGTACTTGGTCCTGGCAAGTGGGCCACAGAGGAACTAGACCGCTCTGATCAGCTATTCTTGGATAAACACCCATTGGGTACTATATCGGTTGAACCAGAAATCCTTTTGCAAGTACAATCAAAGGGAAGTCATTTTGTCTCAGACTATTGTGGAGATGAGCTCAATGAATCATCTTTGAATGGGCTTCCTGTTGGATCCGAGCTTCAGGAGTTTGATGACAAGTCAGTTATTAATGGAAGTCAGGTGAGCATGAAAGATGAGACTGATGAAGCAAAGACCATTTCTACGGAGGTAGGGGTAAGCGAAAACCTGGAAGAACTGAAGCATGGCGAAATTCTGGAAACATCATCTAAAGCAATATCCCTTGCTGCAGAGGTAGGAGTTGATGAACACTTAGTGGACCAGAGACGTGATGAAGTGCTGGAAGCATCGTATAAAGCAGAGGCTGTTGCTGCAGAGATAGGAATGAGCGAACACTTGGTAGAACAGAGACCTGGTGAAGTGGTGGAAGCATCATCCAAGGCAGAGACTGCTGCTGTGGAGTTAGGAGTGGGCGAACACATGGTAGAACAGAAACCCGGTGATGTGGTGGAAGCATCATCCAAGGCAGAAACTCTTGCTGTGGAGTTAGGAGTCGGCGAACACATGGTAGAACAGAAACCTGGTGAAGTGGTGGAAGAATCATCCAATGCAGAGACTGTATCTGCGGAGATAGGAGTGAACAAACACTTGGTAGAACAGAAACCTGGTGAGGTGGAAGCAAACGAACACTTGGTAGAACAGAAACCTGGTGAAGTGGAAGCAAACAAACACTTGGTAGAACAGAAACCTTGTGAAGTGGAAGCAATATCTGCAGCAAGTCAGCTGACAGCACGTGTAATAGTCGAAACATTTCCAATAAGGCCTGTCCATGAGCTAACCGACTCCATGGAGAGAAGCTCTAGTGAAGCAATAAAGTCAGATCAAAGTCTCAAGCAAAAAGACAATGGGAAGCTGGATTATATTGAGGGTGGTCACTTGTTGGACGACTTGCGTTCCTCTAATAATTCTAGCTTAGAAGCTGAAAAAAGAGGGGCAAAAGTGGATTCATCTTTGAAGGAGTATGATTCAGTAAATAGGAGAGTGGAGAAGCTTCAGGAGCCACCACGGGAAATAGCAGATCACTTGGTTAAACCAACAACTAGTGAGCGGACAAGTGACAATAATGTAGCTGTTCGCAGTGTCATGTCTGAGCGAAATATTTTGACATCTCAGAGTGGAAAATCTAGTCAAGCTATTGCCAGAGAGGTACATTCTTTGCCTTGGCATCTTGTAATATGGAACGCATTTACCATAATATCTACAATAAATGGGAGGAAAATACTGCAAAGCTGCTTTTTCGTTGGTGCATATTTCAGGTGTCTTCCGAAGAACTTATTTATTGCTGATATTCATATGAACTGAGATTTATCAGTTCACTTGCATTGATATTTGGCTAGACTTTGAAACTAACTCATCTACTTGTGCAATTGGATGAACAATTTCTGTTCTGGTCTTAACGGGTATCAAACTATCAATCACCTGTCTCTCTATATTTGGAGATAATACTATCGAGTCATTTATTTCATACCATCATTCAGAATGTCAAGTCAAGCATCTGCCCGATCTTCAGTGCATAGTGTTGAAAGGGAAATTTGTCATTTATTAGTCCTCTCCCCAAATAATTATCAAATAATTGTTCTTACATTCTTACAGTCCTCAGATGAACAGAATTTGATATCAAACTTGCTTAGAATCCGTGATTGTGTTCAGCTTAAGAACATTTTTGCTGATGCAGATCTCGATAATATTGTGATTTGGCTTGTTGTAGGATCCTAATTCCCCTAAAACCATCAGCCAGAAACATCTTGACGCGGCATTCAGTCGAGGCCAATCACTAAACCAGAAGGAAGGGCGAGGAGGGAACAGAACATCAGATCGGACGTATCTGTATGTGTATCTACCGAGTCATTTTCTGTGTTCACTTTCTATGGACTAAATGTAGCATCTTAAACATTTGCTAATAAAACTTGTGTTGATGTTCTTTCACAGCAAGTCACACGGAGCACCACAAGCAAAAGGCTCTGCAACCGCACAGCAGGAGACTAACCCGCTGTGGATCATTTTCCAGTCTTTTGTAGAAGCTTTTGTTAAGTTCTGGTCTGAGTAAATTTGGTAGCCAGCTTTTGCGAGGTTTGGTCTTGGTAGTTTTCTAGTGATGTATGTCTATTGGACTCCCACTTTTCCTAACTGCTACATGATGCATAAAAGTCGGGTGTTTGTGAGGAATACAAGTGATGGTAAATTATTTTCTGCCCTCCATTTTCTCGAATTATGTCTTAAAATTCTTTTAGAAGAATACAAGTGATGGTAAATTATTTCTTTTCCAAATAAAAGGGGTTAGAATATTAGTACAAATGATACTTAAATTTTTGGTCAATTATAATATTTTTCAGCTTATAGATGTTTGGTAACCGTTAAAGCTTCAGAACTTGTCTCCCTAAATTAAAGGATAATTCTCTTAGAGTTATTCGAACTTACTACTCATACTGAATATGTTAGTAGAACAAGCTGACCAACGCATCTTGCGATAAAAAAGGGGGGAGGGGGTGGAATAAAGCACAAGTACACAATACATAAAGTCAGAAGATATGGTCGGTGAATGATGGATTTGAGGAGGGAAAACAAATTAGGATATGGATAATTATTTTGGACATTGTCATTTTAGACACTTTTCCATTTAAAATCTGACATGTAATTATTTTTGTGATTTAATTGATTTTGGGTCCATTAAAATATACACATGATAAATGTTTAATGGAAGAATGTCTAAGAGAGTATAAAATCATTGTTCATAGCATTTCGTAACAAACTAATGTCACAGAAGCCTTCAATGAGTTGAGAAATGTAAGAAATCTATCTCTTGTATGTTAGGATCATGCTCATATTATGAATAACACGTAACTAGAAGGGTAAACAATACAAGTCTTTTTTTTTTATACCTAGCGACGGATTTGGCTTGTCTCCATTCAATAGAGGGAGTAATGAGGTTGGTTGTGTAACACATCACCCCTAAAAGCAAAACAGTGAGCTAAGGGGGGTGATGTGTCGCTTATCCATCCTCATTGCGCTCTTCATTGAATGGAGACAAGCTAAATCCACATAGCGACAAGGGAGTGGGGATATGGTGACTTACAGAATATTTCTACCTTACGTCTTTAGGAGCTTAACCACTAGGTTATATGCTTAAGATGAAGTGTCATGTTTTTAAGTGAAGTGGATATATTGTGAGGTTATATAGTAGAGTAAGAATTTTGGGAAATTAATTTCTTATTGAAAATACTTGATCTATTCTTAAGTGTGTGTATGTAAACGGGTTGGATATAGATCATAGATCTAATAAAAAAAATACTATTATTATTTATTATTTTTACTATCATTATTTAAAAAAATCATATATTACTGCATCAGATGACATACATATAACTTTAACTGATTGACCTTCATGACAAAATTAAACCCAAGTGGTTGAGCAGTCAGTACCTAAACCAAAGTAAAGGAAAAACTAAATTAAGTATTGAGAATAAAATATTGGCAGCATCTGGTAGAAACCAAAAAGAAATCAAAATCAAGAAAAAGATAAAAATGGAAAAGAAACTATTGAAGGTAACTTGAGACAAGGAATAAAGTGGGTGGGAAGCTTGCTATAATAATCAGTCAAACACACAACATAGAAAATTAAAATGGAAATCTGTTATATGTAAGTGCCTTGTGTGCCAAGCTGCCTGCCAAAAGAGAGATTCATAAGTTCACCAAGTATCTTGGAACTGACATTGTTGATGCTCCACTTATAATCATTGGACAATGATGTCTTAAATCATTGCAAAACATTCCACAACATTGATTGGTTTTTATGATCAGAAGAGAAGACAGACAAGTAAGATCCTCATGGTACAGACAGAAGTAGGTTGTGTTCTAGTTTAAGGTGGGATTTTGATTTTGATTTTGTCTTTGATTAAATGAAAAGGTTGCTGTCTCATATCGAAGCTATGAATTGTTTGCTTAAAGATCAGATCTCATGTTATCATATCCCAACAAAATAATGAGAACATATATATATATTTATGGAGTTGTGTTCTAATGGAATGAAAATGATAGAAAGGAGGTTTTTTGGTAAAACTACACTGGAAGCCCTTATTATCGTAAACGATGATCATATAAGTTTCTCGAGTACTGATTTGGTTATACGAGCGTGTTGACGTGACGGAAGTAACGGAACAGGCAGAATCTCCGTCAGCCGTTTCTGTTTCGCGCGCGCGCGCGCCCTCGAGCGCGCCAAGAGATGCATAATTTGGAAAAATAGCTCATGTAACACTTTATCATCTTTCTCT
>JBBYHH010016150.1:0-16832 GCA_038382905.1 Daphne laureola
CTCTTCCGATCTTGTCATACGAGCCGTTCAAATCCAAGGGTATCTTCCAGCAACTCTTTTCAACATGCCCATCTCTTCCACATTCTATGTAGTGAGGTTGTGAGTTTGAACCACGTCCACTATTACCATTGCATCCACCGTGATTCCCATGACCACCTCTATAGTTTCCTCTTTCTTGGAAACTAGACTGTGCCGCAAGAAAAAAACCTATCAGGATTATTCAGTACTTGTGTTTCTTTGCTCACGGTTCGAGAGAGTCTTGAGAAGACTTCGGTGAAAGATGGGAAATATGCTCCACCAAGAATCTGTGCTCGAACAGGTTCAAATTCAGATTTGAGACCTACTAGAAATGTCATCAGTACTAAGTGTTCCCTTTGTTTCTGCATGCTCTTGACATCATAAGAAATTGGCATTAGAGTACTAGAAAAGCACGTTTCACATTTCCAAAGTACTCAATGAGACTTCTATCCTGTTTGGATTGAAACAACTCAACATAAACGTCATACATACAAAGTGTGTTGCTGGAGTAAAGTAGCTTGGCATATTCCCAAGCTTTTTTACAAGAACTTACATAAAACAAACTTAATACTTCGGAGTACATAGAATCGAACAATATGTGCAAGAGTTGTGCATCATCAGCATGCCCATTTTCCAATAAACTTCCCTTCGTCGGAGGATCAAATGCAAGGTGAGTAAATTTTCTAAAATCCTTAAAGAATAATTCAACATTCTTAGACCAAAGTGAGAAGTTGTTACCATTTAGAGATGGTTTGACAATTCATAAATTGCTGAAATTGGAGGAGCCTGTTATCGGGGAAGAGTCCGCTGTCGAGACCTTCGACATGGAGGATGATTTGTCATAATTTGTCATTTTCTGACTAGCTCAAGTTGCTGAAATAGCTAATGAATATTGAGATGAAACTCAGTGGATGATTTACGGTGCGTACAAAAAACAACCCACCATTTATGAATCAAACCGGAGGCAGGATAACCAAGTTTTCATCAAGATTTGACATTTTTATTGACTGATTGAGAGTGCTAGAGCTGCTGAAGGGCTGAACAGAAGTTGTTCTAGCAGGTTACAGAGTGAACAAGAGCTGGCTCAACGTCGTTGAATGAAAGCAGAAGCAAGTTACCTTTGTTCTGGTCATTTTTGTGATAAAATAACACCAGAATTAGAATCAGGAGAGTAAGACGACCTGACCCATCAAAGCACCGTCACCGGAGCTCGTCGACCAGCAATGTGTGAGGAGGTTTCCGGCGACACCATCGATACTTCTGAGTTCGTCGGTGGTCTCTGGTTGCAGATCTAGCTTTATTTTATGGGTTCGGTTTGTGTTTGTGGGTGTTTTAGTTATGGACAACAACTAAGGAAGGAATAAAATGGCGTACAAGACTGTTAACCTTGCTATGATACCATGCTACAAGATATAAGAATATGCTATAGAGTAATAAAAGTAGAAGAGATCATAAGAGCTTAAGATATCTTATTATAGTAGGAATCATCCCTTTATATATGGACTTTACAAGAGAGATATAATAGAAGTAGATTATAAATAGATCTTGACTTAGTCTTCTAACAACCCTCAACCCGTTCTGCAGAACATAGTTAGAGAAAAGGGGAAAAGAAAAAAATGGTTTTTATTGAGTATCTCATTTTGATGATTCGAAAACATGTTAATGTGCAAAGTTTTGAAAAGATAAATGATGTTCTTAAGTTTTTATACTTATGATCTTGAAAGATTATTTTCATTAGTGCTTTATTGCAAGAATTCAAAAAGAACAAGATGCTTAAACTTTTTTTTTTGTTCATTTCATGGTTGCTCGTGTATATGAGTTTGAATCGTTGAACTAGATTAATGTGGATTTGTTTCTTAGCCAGATTCATAAGAAATTATAAAAGAAATCATGAAGATTGATGAGGATATCATCATCCAATGTTTCCTTAATGGAAAATCACAAAAATGAATGGATAGAAATTGAATCAAGTCAATAAAGGAAAGAAATCTGGGAAAGTTTGAACAACCCTCTATCAACACGTTGACGGTGAATTGCTCAAGTAGCAAACACCACACCAATAAGGCTCACATCATTTTGGAAATCAACACCATCCGAGACAAAGCAAGAAGATGAAGTGTGAGAAGTATTCAAGTCATCAAACACAATATTTGGTTAAGGAAGCATGGAGAAAACAATTTCAACTTGGTATCGCGTTGGCCCAGTTCAATGGTTATGATTGTGCCACGCGTTTGTCTCCTTCCTGGTTGGTGCATAGAGTACCGGGGATGTGCTCAATTTCAACGGTGGCTGGGCGATTGGCCTGTGTTGGTTTTAATCCTTATTTTGGTTTGCGATGGGTTTGGCCCTCCCTGCTACTAGCCCGGATGGGGATGGAGCTTTGTGTCTGTACTATGCTTTCCTCTTCTGGAAGTTTTTGCCAACTATTGAATTATGCGTTTATTTAACTCCGCCGCTTCATGCTCCCAACTAAGGTTTTGCTTAATCTTCATGGCGATTCCATCCATCGAGTCCCAGAGCCTCCTCCACTAACAGTTGAGTTGCTCTTTTTTTTTATGGGTTGTTCTTCTGTGATGACTAGTGGATTTTTTTGCAGGGGCAGGGTTGAGTTTAGACTCGCCCTACTGAGGGATATGAGGATGGATTTAATGGGTGAATAGGTTGTGGGTCCGCCTGGTCGATTACAGCTAGTATCACTTTGACCCTTTTCGCATTTTGTTATCACTTGGGTACTTTTGTTAGGGTCAAATTTTTAGTTTTTAGATTGTTTATGCTCTCGACCCTTTTTGGTTTTGTTTGTTGCATCAAATTTTTATCGTGATACTTGTGGTGGAAGCTCCTTTTAGCTCTGCTTTGGATCCTTCTGTTTGCCGGTCCAAGAACGCCCAATCATGATGAGTCGATATATAATAACTCTTCGGGAGTCGGCACATGTATTGAAAGCTGGAATCATCATCTTTCATCCGCCATGACGCATGTGCCCTCAATCTCAGAGATGCATTTCTAGACCGGTATGCAACAAGGTTCCACTAGGGATCCTTACGTGCTCTTTTCTGTACTAATTATCTTTTATAGTCTGAGAGACTTTTTAGTTGTTCTTGTCAAATTTGGTTGTTTGATTTGGTTGTTTGATTTGGTCTGTATTTGACTTGTTTTTTTTAATAAATTGAGTATTGCACTTCAAAAAAGAAAAGAAAAAAAAATACTCCATAGGCCGTTGATGACGGAAATGTTAAACTAGGAAGAGTTTGAGACCTTTCGTGCAATATCTATTTATTTGAAACCCCGTTTTCGAAATTTCTTTGTCACCGAACCACACTCCATTTTCCATTTTTCTTCTTCACAGCCATCTCTCTCTCTCTCTCTCTCTCTCTCTCTCTCTCAAATGGCGGCATTTCAGCTTTTGAACTAAACCTTGACTCGCGACCAGCAAAATCTACCATGTTTCCCGCTCGTCTCTGCTTCGACTTGTGAATTGTCGATTGTAAGTACTCACTTCACTGGGTTCCTGTTTCTCGAGAATAGTTGTAATCAATTCCGTAAAATAATCCCGCTGTTAACTTTTATGTTCTCGAATTCGACCTCGGAACTTGGTTCGGGCGCTCCGAAATGAGCCTCGTTCTTGTTGCTTTTTGCCCCTAATTTTCTTAACTCATTATTGTTCTTATTTTGTTACCGGATACAAATTAGGCAGTCATACGACTGCTGAAGAGAGGAACCGAGGCATCTCGTTTTGTATTTCTTGTTCAGGATTTACGGTGGACTGAATTGGCAGAAATGACCCTCCTCAGGAGGTTCTTTTCCAAAAGACCCCCTGATGGCTTGCTTGAATTTGTGGAGAGAGTGTATGGTAATGGTTCTCGTTCTTAAATCCCAAAGCTCAAGTTTCTGTTTTTGTCTTTAGTACTATAACGCTTGGAGATTTTCAGTTAATTACCCATCATTTAATGTAGCACAATCTTTGCAGTTTTTGATTCGTGTTTTTCCACTGAAGTCCTGCCTCTTGAGATGTACTCAATATATCTCCATGGAATCAGCAATGAGTTGCATGAAGAATTTCCGGAGTCATCATTTCTCGCTTTCAATTTTAGGGAGGGTGAGAAACGGAGTTTGTTTGCTGAGATATTATGCGAGTATGATATAACTGTTTTGGATTATCCCCGGCAGTATGAAGGTTGCCCCCTGCTTCCATTATCTTTGATCCAGCACTTTCTTCATGTTTGTGATAGTTGGCTTTCGCGAAGCAACCAGCAGAATATTGTTCTTTTACACTGTGAGAGAGGGGGCTGGCCAGTTCTGGCATTTCTATTAGCTAGTTTTTTTATTTTTAGGAAATTACACAGTGGTGAGCGCAGGACTCTTGAACTTGTTCATCGAGAGGCTCCCAAAGGTCTATTACAGCTCTTATCACCTTTAAATCCTCTCCCTTCTCAGCTACGTTATCTTCAGTATGTATCGAGAAGAAACATAGCTCCAGAGTGGCCACCTCCTGAACGAGCTCTTTCTTTAGATTGTATCATTCTTAGATCCATTCCCAGTTTTGATCTTCAAAACGGTTGTAGGCCTGTTATACGAATATTTGGTAATAATCTGCAGAGAAATGATGGGTTGTCCACTGGCATGCTCTTCTCAATGTGTAAGAAGAGGAAGTCCCTTCGTTACTACCGGCAGGTGCAATTTTTATTGAAACTTCTCATTGTATACCTTTGTTGCACAGATTCATTCAATGTATTATCTTTCTTTCTTGTAGGCAGAATGCGATGTTATTAAAATTGACATACAATGTTTGGTGCGAGGGGATGTTGTATTGGAGGTCGTCCATTTGGATTTGGATTTGGATTTAGAAAGGGAACTCATGATGTTCCGTGTCATGTTTAATACTGCATTTATACGATCCAATATATTAATGCTGAATTCGGAGAATTTGGATATTCTTTGGGACTCAAAGGAGCGTTACCCAAAGGGATTCTGTGTTGAGGTAATCATTCTATGATGTATCAATACAATTTGCTTGGATTAATTTTGTGTTAGTGCCTTCTCTGGATATGCTTGGCTGTTAATAGGAGGGCGAGAGGATAGGGGCTGCTCGTTATTTAAATTTGTAATAGCAATGAATGTGTACAACTAAGAAGTAGCAAAAAAAAAAGTTTCGGAACTAAGCCAAAAAATGCTTTGGTCTGGGCGATTGGAACTTAGCTTATGCCATTTTGCATTTATTTCCTCCTAGCCTCATAGATAGAGAAATGCGTTAGCTTAGGGTTTGACACCATTTTCCCCGCCATCAGTTAATATTTACGAGTAATTTTTAAAAAGAAAGGGATCTGAACAAGATTGCAGTGAAGGTAGCTGTAGGCACTAAACCCAGCTGTAGTACATGTTTTACCATCTAAATGGCAGAGTTGGAAGACACTGATATTTGAACAGCTGTCTTTAATTAGTTTATTTATCTAACTTTATGGATTTCTTAATCAGGTTTTGTTTGGTGATGTTGAAAGTATTTCCTCGTCTTTAGCACCTACTACTATCTTAAATGGTGAGGTGAAAGGTGGTTTGCCTATTGAAGCATTTTCAAGGGTCCAAGAGCTTTTTAGTGGGGTTGACTGGATTGATAATAATGATGATGCTGCTTTATGGTTGCTTAAACGTCTTTCTGCCTTGAATGATGCAAAAGAATTGTCGAGATTGCAAAACAGGGGAAGTTATTATGCATCTTCTGTTGACTCTGAGGAAGAAAGCAATGCATATAGTGCTACTGATAGTTCTGATGAAGCATCAGATACTGTTTACAAGCCATGGTCAGATCAAACACAATCTCCATTGATAGATCCTATTAGTGCAGTTCCTATTCCTGTTGAAGGTGATAGTGTAAATCATATAGAATTTTCCTCGGTGACATCAGAACAAAATATCCTTCAGGTTCCAAGCAAGGAAGCACATCAATCAACTTCTCCGCACCTTCTTGCTATTGATCATGTTTCATCAAGACCACCTCCGCCGACACCACCACCAGCAGCAAGAACAGAGGTTTTATCGATGGCTCCACGGACAGCCTGTGCTAGAAGTATGGCTTCAGTACCTGGTCCACTGAATCCTTTGCCATATAATAACAATGAGGATGCTACAACACCATCATTGCCACATCCGCCTCTTCCACCACCACCACCACCGCCACTTCCAGCATATGGTCCTAGTAGAAGTTCTCAAATGGAGCCTCCAACAACAAGCAAAAGTCCACCAGCACCACCTCCTTTGCCATGTAGTTCTGGTTGTCCTAAGGAAGCCTTTCAAAATTCATCAGTTTGCCATAGTTCTGAAAACATTAATAAATCCTTGTCAACTTCACAACCTCCGGCCCCAGCTCCTCCGCCTCCACCACCACTACTACCACCAACTTATAGAATCTTCGAAAACGAAAATCTAGAATCAAGTTTGCTAGCAACCAATCCGCCTCTTCCTCCTTCAGCTCTTAACTCCAGTAAAGGTCCTCCACCACCACCTCATCCACCAAACCCTATTAATCAATCTAAAGGCCCCTTTTCAAGTTCATCAACTAGTCATAATTCCTATGCAGATAATCAGTCATCCTTAAGAGTGGTTTCACAACCTCCACCTCCACCCCCACCTCCATCAACACATACTTCCTTGGCTAATACACAAACAACTCCGCCTCCTCCATGTCCACCTTCCTCGGGGCTTGCGCAAATAGGTTCTGTCTCAGCTGTACGGCCATTAGCTTCAAAGGTTCCTACTGCTCCTCCTCCGCCACCAAGTCGTATTCCTCCTCCACCGCCAATACCTTCTAAGGTTCCTGGACCTCCTCCACCACCACCTATACCTTCTAAGGTTCCTGGTGCTCCTCCACCACCACCTATACCTTCTAAGGTTCCCACAGCTCCTCCACCTCCAAGAGCTTCTAAGGTACCCCCCACAGCTCCTCCACCACCAAGTGGTGTTCCACCTCCACCACCAAATCCTCCCAAGGTTCCTACTGCCTCACGACCAGCGAGTTGTTCGATCGCTGGGTCTACTGCAGATTCTGGTGTGAAATCCAATGTGCCACCACCACCGCTTCCTTCTGCGGGGAAGGGAAAAACTTTGACAATGAATGGAAGGGTTCGAGCATCTGTTGGGGCAACTAATGCTCCCAAAAAAGCTTCATTGAAGCCATTGCATTGGGTGAAAGTCACTCGAGCTGTGCAAGGAAGCTTATGGGCTGATTCTCAAAAGCAGGAGAATCAATCAAGGTGTGTCTACATTCCATACAAAGCTTGAGACTTTGTTTATTTCTTGTCAATCTTTATAGCTGTTCCATAGTGTGTAGATTATCGGGACAATGTGGTTTTTTTGCCTCCCTTTCATTATTGTGGTTGTGTATAATGGTTTCATTCCAGTAAAACTTGGCTGCATTTCTGTATTTGTCTATAAGTGTCTCCTTTTCTTGCTCTTTTACTCTTTATAATATGTACATCTTCTTCTATGTGTCTACTATATGTGCATAATCTCTGATTCTTCATTCATTTTCCACCATCTTGTTGGAGCATGTAATCTTTGGTTCGTATATAACATGTTTAATGTTTTCCCATTTTCAAACTCATAAAGAGAGTAACAGTTTCAACTATAATCTTTGAACAACTTTTTGCTCCCTTTTTCCTCTTATATTCGGTTCAAATAGGAATGAAGAAATGACAAGGGAGATTTAATATGAGAAACATTTGGCATAAAATGTGCTATTTAAGGAAGTGGAGTAATTGTTTCATACAACCCAGAATGGAGATGTATTGTAGCATAAGGATCACCGTTTTTTCAATAACATGGATATATTTTGAATTGTTAGCTTTTACTTTTGTAGTAGGATTTGGTTTATCTTAGTCAACGGGTTTTGAATTTCTTTCATGTTCCATTATATGCATTTGATTTTACAATATCAATCATGTAATGGGACATGACTATAGTAATTATCTCAAATCATCACCGTTACTTGATATTTTTTATACAAGTGGAGAAAACCTATGATGATGACGGTTTTGGAATTTCATCTCATTATTCCATTCTAAGAAGGTTTCATCAGGATGGGCATTCGTCAATAAACTCTTTCACTGTGTTTTTTTGAATGATTTTTTACATAATTAATCGATTCTATAAACTTCATGCCACCGGTCACAACATAGTTGGGATTAAGGTACACTATGATGATATTATGATGAAAGGATTATTAATTTTGGTTTACTCTTAATGTGATCTTTAATTTGGTGTTCATAAATTTGCATGTCAGGGCACCTGAAATCGATATGTCTGAACTGGAGAAATATTTTTCAGCTGCTTCCTTAGCAGATGGGGCTGGATCAAACAAACTGGGAACCCGGCCTGCTTCGAATATGAACAAGCCTGAGAAAGTGCAACTGGTGAGACTTATCTGTTTTGTTTGTTCTTTTTGAGGGAAAAAAAAAAACAGATCACAAATGTTTGTCTTAGGATAAGATTTGTGATCTGTATTACTTTTTTAGATAAGATTTAACAACATTGGGTCTTAGGATGTTAAATCATGCACAGCATTGTCTATGTCTGTTAAATCATGCACAACAAATATGATAAGATTTTACTTCAGTTCTTTTCTCTTTTGCTCTTCTCTTCTCAAGTTAAATTTCTTATCATAATCCCTTCTCCATCAATCCTAAGACCCAATGTTTGTCTATTTACTTTCAGGAAGATGTTAAATCATGCACAAGTGTTTGTCTTAGGATTGATGGAGAAGGGATTATGATAAGAAATTTAACTTTAGAAGAGAAGAACAAAAGAGAAAAGAACTGAAGTAAAATCTTCTGAATACTCATATTTGATAGGTAATTCGAAATAAAGAGGAGAGGATGATACTCACATGAAATGAGTATCTAAAGAAGTAATACAGATTTGTCTCTGATGCTCAAAGGAGAAAAAGAGCCACTCGATTAAGTAGACCTGTACAATGCACAAGTCGAGTAATTGATGCCTATCTCTGACCTATAAGGGAGGATAATGCCAAATGGTGAAGTGTGCCATCTGAATTTGATTTAAGTATAGAAGATTTGTAGGGATATGATCATATAAAGCAGGTAACAGCACCAAAATCTATAGAAGTCTGTTATTATGGTCTCCATCTTAACCTAATGTGGTTCTAGATTCCTGTTAGCAAGTCATGGGTAGATTTATGGTACTAAGTACTGGTTTCCTTGCCCTTGAGAATGTAGGTTTGCGGAGTTGCCTATATATAGCAAACGAGTATCATTTAGTTGAGAAAGTAATTATTCACTCATGAAGAAAAATTGCTGTCTGGATTATGTAGGAAATTAAATAATGTTATTGATATTGTGTTCTTCTAGCTCTTTCTACAAGTTTTCTTACGTTTGATCCTGGGAATGTTTCAGGAAATTAAGTCTTTTGTTTGTTCGTTTTGTTCCAGGTTGATTTGAACAGGGCAAAAAATTGTGAAATAATGCTCACAAAAATAAAAATTCCACTTCCAAGTATGGTTGTAAGTTCAGCTCTTGTGTACTCCTTGATAAAGCATATTTGTTTAATGATTTGGTATTTTAGTTGATTGTTGAAGCTGTCTATAAATTATGTTCATCAGAAATGGCCAACAGAGTATTTATTTGTTCAAAGTATAGCTGATGGTGTCGTTTCCTGTGTTGTTTGTTTCAGTAGTTAAAAGTTTGTCAATGTGCATCATTTAGTATCATTGCAGTAGCTAGTATCTCTCACTGTGCATCATTAGCATGATTTGAATGTGTGGCACTTGAAGGACGCTTGCCTCCATACTTGGCTTTTCTATGTATTCACTACTCAGATAATTCCCCACCTTATAAAATAGATGCCTTCACAGATCCACAGTTACCCTGCAGGAAAATCACTGAAGATTTGGCCCCAAATCTTTTTCATTATTACTTTTTTTAAATAAACTTTTATTGTTCAGTGACGAGACAAAAAATGTTCCGTTCTCACCTTAATATGTTCTAATTTTCAAGAGACTACTTTTGAGGAAGTCATGGAGTTGAGAGAAGAATGGCTATTGTTTTGTCAATACTTTCATATGAAGTTTCGCTGAAGTTATCAAAACTCCTTTCGTTTTCTGAATGATATTTTTTGCTGGAGTTCAATGGTCCTGTTATTTTCTGAAAGTTTTTGTTGTGTAGTCATTTCTTCAGTGAGTATCGTCTGTTTGTTTAGAATTCAGAGCTAAGATTATATAAGTTACGTTATTGTTCTCCTTTTGTTTTTATTATACTCCGTATTTGCTTAGTTCAAGTCTGTAAGTGGTTTTGTCTCCGATTCCAGAATGCGATTCTAGCTCTGGATTCTTCGGTGCTAGATATTGATCAAGTTGAGAATCTAATCAAATTTTGTCCCACGAAAGAAGAAATGGGACTGTTAAAGGTAATAAATCTACCTTCTCTTATTAGGTAGGACATTTCTGTATTAGCAACTTTATATAGTGTATCCACTGGGTTTTACTTGAATTAGATTCTTCTGGGTAAGCTGGGCTCTTTTAGTTTTTCCATTTAACTTTTCTAAATATGAGTTTTGAAGCCGTATCATCTCTTGTGCTTAAGTTTAAAATGTAAAATATAGTCCAGAAAACATGTTTATTATTGAGCTCCTCTGAACTAGAAATTCTGGATATCTTCCGTATGTTTCTTCTTGCTATTTGAGCTTTAGTTCCTGTAAGTCCACATAGCATGTTAAGTTTGTCGTGAATGAACTCTGTGCTAGGGTGTGCTCATTAAGAAGAAGAAAGAAAAGTAAATTGGAGTTCTTGAAATTTGATGTGAAATTTGTTAGAGGAAAATATTGGTGGAAAATTTTGATTTGACAGTTTCGTTTTTTCCCTCCAATGAACATTGCCCTTAGTGTTTGCTATGAATGTTCGAAGATAAAGGGTGAGAGTTCTGGTCTAAGGTGAAGGAAGTTCACAACCTAGAAAAGTTGTAAGCAATGCAAACTCATCATCAGTTTAAAGCTTTTTATTTAATGGCCCTGTGAAAACAGAGGTTACACACCTTTACCTTATTGGTCAAGGTGCACAGAACATAAAGGCTAGGGGTTAAAGCCCTTGCACTTGCCAGTGTATGGTTAAACTTGTTTAGGTGTAGCAACAAAGACTACGAATATGTTGATTTTGGTTTAAGCAGATATACTAGTCAACTGAACAGCCAAAGTTGAAAACCCATGGATGATATCTCAAACTCTCTAGCTGTTATTACAGTACAATTCTGTCTACCAAACATGAAAACCAAGGCACTTGACTGGGTTGAATGAGGAGAGCGCGAAGGCGGGAAGTCGCTAAGTTGTGATAAGTTTTTGTCATTATTATTAGGTCCTATAGTAAGTTCTATTCTAAATCTACATTAGTTAAATAGAAAAAAAAAACGAAGTAGAAGATTGTTTCATTCTCTCTCTTACACTCACTGGACTAATGAAACATCATAGTGGAAATGATAACAAAGTATATGGGTCGCTAGCAGTAGTTATAGGTGTCCATGAGGAAGAGAAAATTAAAGAGCTTGTAGTATTTGGAAAAACTACAATTTTTGTTAACCAAGGAAGTGAGGAACATAATTCAAGCTAAAGATTAAACATTTGGACCAGGAGAACTGATTTTTTTCCTTTTTCAAGTGCTTTTCTTTTCAGCAGAAAGATAATTTTTTTTTGAGATCCAAGTGTGCAAGCTAACTTATCCTAAACACTACTAATCTATCTTGTTAATAGTTTGTTACTCCCAAGTATTATATAAAGACAGTTGCTTTTAGGAAGTAGAAGGTTTCTGTTGTCTCTGATCTTGTCCTTTATTTATGTGATAGAGTATAGGTTATTTCCCATAGCGGCTTTATCCTTGCATCTTAGTAGATTTTATTTTATTTTTTTTCCTCAGAATTACACAGGGGACAAGGAGATGCTTGGGAAGTGTGAAAAGGCATTACCCGATCTTTCTCTTAAACAAGTTTGTCTCTCAAAATACAACTTCAATGGCATTTAATTGATTGGTTTTTCCAGTTTTTCCTGGAGCTGATGAAAGTACCACGAGTAGAATCAAAACTGCGAGTGTTTGCATTTAGGATCACCTTTGCCAGTCAGGTAAGTTTTCATTTTAGCTCACTGATCACCTATATCAAGAGTTTCACTGTAAGAGGAAGTTACTTGCTCATTGGTTTCTTTTCTCATTCCTTGCACATAGCCCACTGGGCTTCTGTTTACATGTCAGTCATGTTTGTGGATCCTGGTCAATTGTTGGTAGGTCTATTGTCCAATCGGAGCCATGTGTGAGTGACATGGTTCACTTGGGCTACTTTGACTGCAGCGCTTTTAAACTGCAGCTACTGGTTAATCAAATATCATTTGGCTAAAATCTTTGTACCAAAATCTTACTAATGACCATTGTTCCTGTAGGTGGATGACCTGAGATCTAATCTTAATACAATTAATTTTGCAGTTAAAGAGGTAAACCTAATATTTCAATAAACTAGAAATACACCTACTATATGCAGTGACTATTAACCTCTGTTTTCTCAGGTCAAGGAATCAGTAAAGCTGCGCCAAATAATGCAGACAATTCTCACCCTAGGAAATGCTCTGAATCAAGGAACTGCAAGAGGTAAAACTTCATTCTTTTGCTATGTTGTGTACCATGCTGAATTTCTCATCTTGCTGCTTGTTTCTATAATGTGTTCCTGTTTCATTTTGGTTTTCGAAGGATCTGCTGTGGGATTCAAATTGGACAGCCTTCTAAAATTGTCGGATACTCGTGCAAGAAATAACAAGATGACTTTAATGCATTACCTTTGCAAGGTAGAATAGTTCAAACTTCATTTAATTTTTGAGTTTTGGTTGCAATCATCTTTGGTTTTGGATGGCAGACTCAGTTTAGATAATCTTTTCTATCGAAAATTCTTTTGAAAAAAGTTAGTTTAAGCATTAAATCTAAGATTATACTCCCTCCGTTCTCAAAAAGTTGCATCGTTTGACTTTGTTGTTTCAATGTTCAATGTTTGACTCAATTTTTAATAAAGATAAACAGTGTAAAAAAATTAAGAACACATATATTTAGAAAAATTGGATATCAAATTATATGGTTCCTAAATGAATTTTCTGGTTTTCAATATTTAAAAATAATTGAAAATAAATCATAAATTAAATATAGTGAAACTGTCAAAATAAATGATACAGTCTTTTGTGGACGGAAGAGTATATTTTTAGAAACTTCAATCATTAATTAAATTATGCGCATGTAAATTATTTAGAATTTTATATCAAAATGTTGAAGAAACAAAATTCATAAACTATATGCTAAACAAAATGTATAGTTTCAAATAAATTAAATATCATTGCGGAAGATTTTGTACATTAGTTTAATTTCTTTATAGCTACTATTCATTCTTTATAATTACTATTCATGATTTAAAAAGATTATTTAAAATAAAAAACATGTAATTAATAATAATGACTCAAAAAATAATTTTATAAAATTAAAAGAGTGTTCAACACATTTAAAAAACCCTAAGAATTAATTTGAGTATTTTAACTAAAATTTTTATTAAATTTTAACAGATATTAAACTACACATAGAAATTTACAAAAAACTCATACTTTAAGATTACTTTTATAATAAAATTTTATTCATTTATAAATTTACAATAATAAATATAATTTAAGTATAAATAGTAAAATTTACTCATTATTTCCAATTTCTGATTTCATAAAGAACACGCTCTGAAATGGTGAATTTGTGTGTGGGAAGACCGAAAAAAGTCACCATCATAGTTTTCCAGGAAAAGTGGCTTCATTAATCATTCATTCATTCACCTGGTCCAGACCCATAATTTCAGCCATCACAGTTCGACACGACCACGAGCCAAGACCGAATTCCATCGGTATCTCTTACTTTTTTTGGACCTCCTTTTTTATACTCTCTTCCTTTCTATTTAATTTTTATATTTGATTTTTATATTTTTATATAATTTAATTTTTTGTTAGCAAAAAATTATTTAAAAAAATTAAAAAAAATATTTGTAGAATCTAGATAAATTAATTTATCTTATATATATAAATTATTTAATTTTATATATCAAAATATTAAAGAAATAAAATAATAAAATACTATAATTCATTATCATTGTTAGTTTACTCTATTAACTTCACAATAATAACTTTGACGATTCAATAGATTATTCGGTAGGGAGTTTATGTTTCTTTTATAGGTTAGCTTTCGAATTAGGTGTAAGTGTAACCTTGCAAGCTATTTGCCCCAAATTAATTTTCTTTTGGATTTTCAATAATAATAATAAGAATCTTTATTTTTGCTGTTTTTAATAATTTCAATTGTACTGGTCCAGACCAATCATTGTTGTGTTGCGTGCTGTTTCTAGTTGAGAGTCAGTGTAGGAGTCATGATAAAAGGGAAAACGCGCTCTGCCAGCCCTCATAATTTGTTGATTTTTCAGAGGAGTACCTAAATGTTGGAATACGGCAACTCAGCTCCCCAACTTTGACTGTCAAAGTCTATGGACGCCATGCCACGGCCACGCACCACCCATTCGACTCCACAAACCAACGACGGTCAAAGACTGAACGTTGTAGTATAATTGTACCTACAAACATAATAAAAAAAAAATTAGAGAAATAACATGGATTACACTCTTTCATTTAAAATTTATTATTTATTTAATTTTAAATTTATTAAAATAAATATATATTATAAATATTTAATAAAAAAGTGTCGCTATAGTTCCAAAAAGTATGTTATATCCTCAAACTATAAACATGCGCTTATAGTTCTTTTTAATTCTTTTTATCTCAAATTGGAATTGGGGAATCATCAAATTGGTTTCCACCATTGATTGAGGTTCCATAACCAGAGAGTGGTTTCCATAATTGAAAAAGCGGAATATTAATATAATTTCTTTTGCTTTTTGAGCGGAGATTTTGGAATTTCTAAAGGAAAGGGATTTAATGGGTGGGACTTTTGGGTCCCGGTAAGTAGAAGTGGAAAAATCCCAAAATTAACATTCTTAAGGATGTCCCAGAAAAACGTTGGCTCTCCTTTTTGGTTACCATTTTTTTAATATTAAAGTTTTAATTTAGTATATATTACCAATCTTATTTTATTTTATTTTACTTTTTTTAATATTTGAGATTTAGCATATACTTTTGGAGATAGAAGGACATTTTGAATTTCCGAATTAATTAACACTCTCTCCTTAATTAGTTGTTTTCTATATCATTGAAAAAAAAGTATACTTTGAATAAAAATGGTAAACTGATCATAACAGTGACATAGTATAGTGTTTCCAAGGTTGTGATGGTAATTATTTACTATTTTAAAATATTGCGGTAGAGAAGTAATATAGTTAGAAGTATGAATACATGATAACTCCTTTTATATTTGGCTTAATTATAGTTTAACACCCTGAATAACTATGGAGTCGTTCATGAAGTACCTAAATTGTAATTTGGTCTCACTCAGTACGTACCCTAATTAGCTTATATTCACGAAAACCTAAGTAATTTTCTCTCTACTTAAACTATTACTACAAAACATGAAGATGAAATGTATATTCCTTTCTTCGTCTGCACGGTTCTTCGTCGGTCGCCACGCAAAAAGATTGATTTCTGGATTTTACGACAGACTTAGCGATTCTCCGTACTGTCTAAAGTTGGAGGAAAAGCTTTTTATTTTTCCCTTTATTTATTTATTATTATTATTATTATTATTATTATTATTATTATTATTATTATTATTATTATTATTATTATTATTTGTTTTCTGAGATAGACGACAATGTATATTTTCTTTTCTTGCAACAGTTTGGTTTTCAGTTTTACTCATTTTAATTAATTTGAAGTAGAAGAAGTTCTAAAAGTATATTTATAATATAAACATACTCAAATTATTATTTTGTAATTCGTATAGTTTGTAATTCATTCATCTTAAAAAGATGCTACATTCATTTTTAGCACTTAATATTTGATTTATTTTTTCTTTGAAATTTTTATATATAATGTAACTTTTTATATGCAAATGATAAAAATTAATGTTTGTAGTTTATAATATATTTTTTAGAATTTTTTGTCAGATTATTTGTAGGAAAAAATTGAATCAATCATAACATCTAATAAATCAAACATACGATTGCGTCTTAAATTTTGATTGTTAAACTTGAGGGAACAGCTGATGTCGCATACTATAATATTCACTCCCTCCGTTATCAATTAATTGGATAATTTTTTTTTTTTTTTATAATATTTAATATATGATTTTTTTTTATGAATATTTAGATATTTAAAATTAAAAAATTTATATGTATATCATAATTTGTAACATGCTTATTTTAAATATAGTATATTTTTAAAAAAAAATTCTAATATTTATCTTTATGAATATTTTAATTAAATATTAAATCTTAAAACGTAAAAATTAAATGGTTTAATTAATTGAGAACGTATGTAAATCTGAAACTGACCCTTTTATTATTCTCTTCCCAACTTTTTCCTCTAAAACTTTCAAAACTATCCGTTAATAGCATCCACAGACGCAAATATGATTTTAAACCACTCCTATTTTTTTTTTTATAGAGTTAAACCACTACTCATTAACAATCTTAAATCCATCAATTCTCTATAAAATACATATTTTTTTCAAATTACACTATTATTTATGTATATTTTATCCGTTAATCAAAACACATGTCTTCAAAATTTTCAAAACATTTTCTCAAATGCACTGAATTGAGGCTTGGTAGTAAAGTAAAATTGAGTGAGGATTTAGGGGTGGGACAGATGCACGT
>JBBYHH010016261.1:4082-16827 GCA_038382905.1 Daphne laureola
GTGGAAATATGGAAATCATGTTCTAATGTTTTCAAAAGCATACCACAGAACTGATGGAGTAAATATATTCATTCTACTGAGTTAACTACAGGCATTATAACTAAACTGAGGAATGTATTCATAATTTAAAATTGAGAATCTTTCCAGAAATTCTTGAAAAATCACAATTTAACGGGCATTACAATCGTAGACATATGACCTTTTTACCTTTGTTCTTCTCTTTAAGTTCCCGTATCGCACCTTCACATATGGATCACTCGTCCCCCTGCGATCAGCAGCAACTAGGTCTCGAGCTTCAACCAGAACAAGTTCAACCCAACCACGGACAAAACCGTTGGAGGAACCCTATAATTAAAACAAAGTAAACTAAAATGAGGATAAAAGAAACATCAACACTAACAAACCGGGTAGATCTAATATTGGAAGTGCCTGATGAAGTGACAATCACACTCATCTATGCAGAAACTGAGGTTGATAAAATACATAAATGTAGTCCACCAATCACTAGAATATGAGATAATTTCATGACATGAAAATTATTATCGGTTGAATGAAACATCTGGATTCTGCTAAAAAATGCTAAATACATGGAACATATAAACATTAGATCACTAATGAAATACACTATAATTTGCATACTAACTTGTCGTATTCCATAATGGTAAACATTTTCTTAATTCATTCATATCCATATCTTCTACTGAGTCATCAACCCTTTCATAAAAACAAGTACAATACTTTCTTAAGAAAAAAAATAGAAAAGATCGTCTCACTCATCTATGCAAACTCATACACACACACTATTGGGTATACCAAAGGCTAGCCACTATCTTTTAGTTATAGCAACAAAGGCTAGCCACTATCTTTTAGTTATAGCAACAGTCTTTGAAGTTTGTTGTATTTGCAGATAGCTCCGATGACCATAGGAATGAAAGTAGAACAGGCAGCTTTCAATTTTTCTGTTTCTTTTTTACTGTATTACCATGGAGCGCATCACTTTCAAGCTCATGAAATGTTACCTGGAATCCTTCATGCTCAGGAATCTTGACTACTTCCAGCTGCAGCCTTACTTCTCCTGAATTAACCTTCTCAAGGGGGACCCAAACATCCCTTCCTAAACCTTCTGTGAGCCACTCAAAGTTTGCTCTGGCACTACCTATACTGTCATCGGAAAAGGTATCTTCACTATAGCATTTTATCTTCAGGCACACATCGCTAAGTTCATCAAACTCGAATTTCTGATTCCATACAGGACTGGAAGAATGTGCTGTCGTTGTTCTTCGTATAACCTGAAAGGAAACCCCAATGTGCAAATTGAGTAAAAATATTTCTTTCCCATCCTCCTGCGAATGACATAAAGACAGTCAGCATTTTTTCAACCATGCCTGCAACATGAAAGCTACCTTTCCATATTGTAGTCTAACATATGGCTCACATTTTCCTGATTTGTCTTTTGAAACAAGATCCTTGCCTTCCACCACCATTATGCTGATTCTTCTTCCAGTTCTTGATGGCAAATTTGATGAGCCATTGACCGATTGCTGGGCCTGGGAGCTAGAGCGCACAATTTTGGAGGTGTAAGAACCATCAGAGAACTGCCATTCTTTCAACACAAGCTTTAGTTTCAGCTGCAAAATAGGAGTACATAAAAAAGGGTTAAGTTCAAAGACATGCCCTATCTCCTACGCTAACTAATGCAACTTCAACAACATTTAGAAAAAGCATCTCAGGAAAAAGCACAAAGCAATTTAAAACGAACTTCTCTTAGCATTCTGCAGAATCAGATGCCAGGAAGAAAGAGCAAGCAAACCAACATAACATTTATTCAGATACATCAAGTGAAATATTTGCATAAAACATCAATTCAAAAAAGTCCATCAGAAAGGGAGGGAGGTAGGGTAATGTCAGACAAACACGCACTCATGAAAATGGAAGGTCCATTAACTATACCTCTCCAGCACTCGTCCCTTCAAATGGGACAACCATTTCAACTTCATCTCCACAAAATTCAGCATGCTTTGCTATTACACCAGAGTCTGGCCCTACAGCCCAAAATATCGTAGAATCATCTGGAACATATCTGATCTGCAGTGCAGAGCAAAACTAATCTAAGTTGATGCAGCCAAAGAAATTCATGTGGAGTGTCTACTATAATATTGTCTTCATGTTTACATATTATTCAACTCCAATTGAATTTGTAATTATCAATTTCATTTGTTAGGAGAACCTTTGTTTCTGACTTCAAGTAAAAGGAGTAATCACATTAACACATGTTTGCAGACCAAGAAGCCTTTATCTTTCCAGAATTAAGCACCAAATATGTCGTATTCCAGTGTAAGATGCATGTTACAGGGCTATGCTGAAGAACAACAAACAGAAGTGTTTCATGGCACATATACATGAATTATATCTGTTCATAAATACCAGAAGTACCATATCCGAGTTGTGATAAGATCCCCATAAACAAATAAAATTACCTTAACTTCAGAACTAGCTAGATTGTCATACTTCACACTACCAGGAGTGCGTTCATTTAGATAAAGCCGAACTAATCCTGTATTGTCATGTAGGATCATGTTGAATGTTGAATTCCAGTGAGGATTCGAGCCTGATCTTACATCCGTTCTCCTGGTTAACTCGCCCAACTCAACCTCAACAAACGTTTGCAGATCTTTATCATCCGAAAGCTCATTTAATCTATCAATCCCTTTGGACGAGGTTACCCGCAAGCCACTCCGAGACAATTTACCAGCAGAGACGACAGTCACATTTAACACACCACCAATTGCCTTTTTGTGATAATCTATAGCAGTTAAAGCAAGGCAATTGCGGCGGGGTTCAACCATAGTCCTAGCCAATGTCTCAGTTAAAAGTTTAACCTGAAGCAAAAAAAAAAAAGAAAGAAGAAGAAATACTATTAGCTTCCACACATGAAAGGAGCAAGCACGTTTTGATAATGGCATTGGGAAGCATCTGTTTTTTAATAGTCATCTGTAGAGAGATACAAGTTCTCTTGCTGCGGACTATAGTTGTAACAGCTACATTAATACAGTGCATATTAACCCATTAAAAAATAGAAGAATCTGGTCAGCTGAGTTTAGATATAAGAGCATATACAACAATACTAGCTATAAGGCTCCTTAGTTAAATATAGCTAGTAAAAATAGAAAAAATAGAAAAAAACTTATCCAACAATACTAGCTACTAGTATTACACTAGCCATAATAGCTTTTGCTATGTGGCTATCCAAATTTGGGAGTGAAGAGAGGGAATGTTAAATTTATTAGCCAAATAGTAATAATAGCTAGCATTGTTGTGGTGAGTTTGTTAAGGTCACTAGCTAAAATAGCTTTTTTGTTATTTTGGCTAAAATTTAACTAAAAATTAGCTAGCATTGTTGTAGATGCTCTAAGACCTACAAAACAAAAGCTAGTGTGGACCATTTACTAATGCAATCAGAAATTTGCATCTTCAAATATGCACAAAAACATGCATACAGAACACCGCTAATCTTGTAATCAAGTTCTAAGTAAACTAAAGAGAAGCCCGTACCAGCCAAGAAGAAACTCCAGGCAATTCAGTGGCAGGCAGAGATTGGCTTCCTCCACTTCCGAAGGCAACTCCTATCCTCACTTCTGGAGTAGACGCAAACGAATACAAAATTGCTTTCCCATCCAGAATTGGATGGAAGAGGACCTGTAATGAAACCTTGAGAATTAGTCGTACAAACCCTAAGCTGCATTCATGTAATGCAGATGTGAAATCACACTAGCAAAAACAAAAAATATAAGTAATGCTAACATCATTTTGATTAGAGGCAAAGTCTCACGAGGTTAGGGTGAGAGGATGATCCAATGGCTTTACGTAGTGGAATGTTTCAAGAATACTATTTGCTGTGATGATTGACATTATGAATTTAAAGTGTTGGTGTATGGTGGGAATTGTCTCAGTTAGCAGTATGTATCAAGCATGAGGTTACTCATACATAGAGCAGAGTAAAACAAGAGACTGCAAGGTTCCATTTTATATGTTACTTCCAGTGTTCTTGAAAAGCTAAGGGTCCGTTTAGTTATGAAAATTTTCCAAAATTTTTATTTCAAGTTTCCTTTGTAAATAGTTAGGATGGATAACTAGTCATTAAGGAAAGAAAATCTTGTTTTCAAAACTTTGAAAAACTTCAGTGTTAAAATTGAGAATTTCAAAATAAGTTTTTCTATTTTAACACATGAGTTTTCCAAAGTTCTGAAAACAAGGTTTTCTCTCATTAGTAACTAGTTATACATCCCAACTATTTACAAAGGAAACTTGAAATGAAAATTCTAGAAAAATTTCATAACTAAACAGACCCTAAACATTCAACTTGAGTGAAACAAGATATCGGAATTTGATGAAGAACAAAAGTAAAGTATCAGGTTACCTAAGGACAATATAAGCATAGCAAATTAAAATGACCGAAAAGCTGTCTTAAGAAAAAGAATTCTGGTTTCCCCTCATATTATATAGAGCCTAGAAGAACATGGGATACCAGCTTAAACCGTTCAGGAAAAGAAACATTGATGTTCTTTCCTCGAAAATCAACAGGTAATTGGTACTTCATCAAATTAGTTCTAATAAAAAAAATGTTGAGAAACAAAATATCACTTTTGACCCATATAATTTGGTCCAGAAAAACTTGTGAATGGGAATGTGATCATTTTCAGGAGATGACCAGCGGCCTAAATTTTGAAATACCCTTGCGCTACATGGTCCATATTTTTGGATCACACAAGCCTTTTTAAATAATCTGCTCTTCAATATCATTAAATCCAGCTTGCCATGCTTGGAGCAATTTAACTCCAGTCCACTTGAGTGCAGTTGTCAGAAACACACATCTTCAAATCAAATAAGGACAGAGCTTATAGCAAGATGTGACAAACTGAAAGACAATAATAATATAATAAGACATACAAAAGATGTAGACAGTTGATATCTGTATATATATCAATCAACCGAGCCTTAATCCCAACTCGTTGGGGTCGGCTTACACAGTTGATATCTAAAAATAGAAAACGAAAAGTAGTTTTTAAAAGGAAAAACATATCCATTTTCCAAAAGAAACTTCGTTTATAACAGCGCCAGTATTCAAGAAGCGAGAAACGGAGATTATAAAACAAGGTAATAACGTAAATATAAGTTCAAGAGAGAATCTTGTCTACGTACATCACCCTTGATGTGAAGGCTATTTATCACAATTCTTGCATTCCCTCTTAATGGTTTGGCCATCCTAGCAAGCAACAAGATGCTCATAGAATCTGTATCCCAGTCAAATCCAAAACGCAGAACTTGCTGGTAAATGAACGATGGAAAAAGTATAAGTAATTGATGAAAAGCTTATCCTCAAGAAAGAGCGCAGAAGCTGACTTGAAAATACTCCAAATTCAGTATCTCAAACTAGTATAACCCCATTGAAACAGTACTTGTCTACCAGGTTGACTAAATTATACACACCCCAAAGAGGACTAAAGAGTTGCCTGACAACTTTATGGTTTTCCATCTTTAAGGTGCAAAGCCAGCTACACATCATGATCCAATAAGAACCAGCATTTCAGAAATTTCAACAAAAGAAGAATTTTATAGATATGCAAATGTTCATGCCAAATTGTGCTGAACTTGTGGGCACAATATTTCCATATTAACAGACAGTAAGTGGACAATAATGGTTAGAAATTTCAGCATTTTCCCCAAATACTATGGTCAAGACAGTAAAAATGAAAGTATATTCTATGGCAAAATAAATGTTAGAGATCGAGACAATTTATGTATGGTCATAATAGCTTCTCCAACCTTGAACACTACAAGCTACCTCTGTATAGTGTTTCTAACCTTAGACCCTAAACACTAGCGTTGTCCCTAAAAAGAACTTGTGACAGATACCAAATTGATTTGTTGAATTTAATTCATAATCTACTTAAACATAAAAACAAAGTCCTGAAAAGGAATCAAGTGAACCACATTCCAGAATACCGTTCCTCGGCATTATGAATGCCACCAAGCACTTTCGCATGGTTTAGTAATCAAGATTATAGGAACAACACCTATTAATTTGCATACAGTTTACATTATAAGCAACAACACACGTAAAGACGATGAAGCATTGAGCAATGTATTATAGTCAATACAAAATCAAACCTTGTCACCAGACGTTGACCAACGAGTTCCTTGAAGACCCAAAGAAGGTGGAGTTGAACCTAGTGAAAACTTTTGTATCTCAATCCTTTCCTACAAACAAAAATTGTTTAAGAATAGTGCATGTAATATTTGTTTTCATCAATTCTGAGTTTCTCAAAGAATTTTGCATCTCCGAAATAAAAATGCAAAACTAGGCCCATACCATGAGCCGGGATTTTCGGTGTTTCAGGCGTTTCTGCATAAGAAAAGCTAAAGTGAGTCCTTGGTTGTAAAATAAAAGTACAAGTTCTAAGGCACCATGCGAATGTAAAGGCATGAATCTAAAACCTATAAGAATAAAAGATAAGTTGAACTTTGTTATGGACCACACCTCAATTTGATGAAAGTATAATCATCAAGGCATATAAGGATGCCATCAAATGCCAGGTTGTATAGGTCAAATTCACATGGGTCTCACATTAGTTCTGTATCTTTAAAAAAACCTAAGCACTTGTGCCATAGATACGTGTAGAGCTATGACCAAAATATAGTTCAAAGATAAGTATAGTTAACCAAGACCGTGCCATTGAAGACCCCTAAAAAACAATGGAACTAGAGCTGAAAAACCAATCAACCTTTGTGACAGCATTTCCCGAACAGAAAACACGAACTTTAACATATACTTCAACAAAATGTCAGAAAATTTATCATTCTGGTTTATTATAGAAACACATCAAATTCGTCTACCCTTTCAACAAGTTTACAGAACCATATGAAGAAATGAAGATACAGTATGGATTTTCACCTCAACAATGGACTGGAACCTCAATGAGAGATTAGGGTTCAAGTAGTTTGCCCAGACATCCATCAAAAGTTTGTTCAGCCACTCACAATGTTCTAACGGAGTTGTTGGCTGTATAAATTTATTAAGATGACAAAATGTGAACTTTGCTCCAATTAACTCTTATTCTGCTACATGAAAGAATGGTCAGGAAAAGTACCAAAGTGTTTAGTATCACTCGTTTCCACTTTTTATTCAAGTCATCGATCTGCAATTGCCTTTGATAACTGCTGTACTGCAGAGATAAAGAATAATTCATTCAGGGAGTGAAAGATCATTTATTACAGAACTTCATGGAAATTGGATGGCAGAAGTAAAAGTGTATCAAGAACAATCTCAAAATCACATAACAGAAACATAACAATATGACAATAGAATGATGTTCATTATCCTCTGCCCCTCAACTGTTTAAGGTTACAGCTGTAACTTTTAGGTTGGCAATTGCTGTGCGGCACAACAAAGGCAGTAAGGACACTTTCACCAAACATGATATTACACATCTTAAGCACATTTATCCAAATGCTCCACTTGCCAAAGAAATATAAACATCCGTACATTGTTTTTCAATTTATAACACTAATGTTGTATAGTGGAGGTCCTGGAGGCATGTAGATAACATGGATGGATTATGAGTTTAAGTGGCAAGTCACAAAAAATTCCAAACCTAAAAAACAGGAGACCTTACACATTTATCAACAAATATTCACAGCAATGTTGAATTAAATATGAGCAGTAAAATTTTGATCTCTTTAGACAAATCTTGCAAGGACATCAACAAGACTGGGTCAAGAGGGGAACATGTTAAAAACATTAAAGTAGGAACATAAGGAGCAGGTATTTAGAGATGAGAAATAAATAAATAAACAAATAAATTAAGAAAGAAATAAATAAAGCAAAGAAACAAAATTGTGCTTGCCTGAGCAGTTGCCCAAACAGCAAGAAGAAGAGGAACCCAGTTGGAGAGAGAGAAAAGCCATCTCTCTACAGCCCAGAGCAGGAAAATGAGAGGAACAAACAAAGGTATAGGAGGTCTCTCCATCTTGACACGGCTGAAGAACTCCAGCACCTGTTCGACATTGATCAACCCTTTTCTCTGCCTCCCACTCATTCCAAGTAAAACCCAGATGGATAAACCTCCCTTCAGACTACAATTCCAAATTTGCAAAGGTTAACAGAAGCTCCATTTCGACTTTTCATAGGGATCCGAGAGCAGAAACCGAGGCAAACGGCAAACAAATGTGGACTATATGTGGACAGTTGACCGGTTCATGAGAACCTTCGTTTTAGTAGTACTCCATGATGTTCTTTTGTTTTGTTGGAAGGATCGAATCGAACCAAATCCAACAATGGGAGGGATACATGAGACCTGGCACAAATACCCCCAAACTTATGTAACAAGTGCATTTTTACCCCTTAGCTTTCCAAATATGAAATTATGAATTAATATTGCGAGTATGAGAATGCTATGATGTATGACACTATAAGAAATTTGAAATGGCGGGTTGTGACGTAGTACTGAATGATGACAAACTTAGAAATGATTTGAGGATTATAAGGGATTAAAAAAATATGTTGAAGGATTGAAACATACATTTTGCCAAGTGGGGTACCCATTTAAAAAGTAACTGAAATTTGCAGTTACAACATGGTGACATTATTATTATTATTATTATTATTATTATTATTATTTTCATTGCAGACTTTTAAAAGTAAAGAAGAAAGACCCTGGTGGATTGAAAGGCTTTGAAACTTCTAGTTCTAGATGATGAAAAAGGTCTAGTTTCGTGGCTGAAAAGAAAGCTGGGAAAACCAAACTTTTTGAACCAAATGCTACAGTACAGTACAGTACAACTTTGTAGCCCATCGAGGCCTGCAACTTTGTAGCCCATCGAGGCCTGCAACTTTGTAGCCCACTAACATTGGACCGTTCGTTCAATTGGGATAATGCATGGATCCACCACTGGATATATCCATCCTGCTCCTGCCCATCCATAAATATTGGAGTAATAACCAAATTCCCTCCCAACTACGTACACAACCAGAATAATATTAGAAGTTAATTAATTTGTGTCGTTCCAATCCAAATTTGATGTATCCAATTAAGTGAGCTAAATTAAGGCCGGACCCCATTTTCATCACACACTACTCTCCAGTCTCCTCTCCTCTCCACCTTCCTTCACATTTTCAACACAACAACATCGTTAAATACTCACTTAATATTCATACACAATCACCATTTATTACAATTTAATATATCATTTTACTACTATATACTCACTTAATTCGCGCTGGGGCGGACCAATTAATTAATATTGGATGCTATAACACAAATAAAATAAAATAAAATAATAATCAAAAGCATGGTATATATTAAAAGGAATGATACATTAATTCCCTAAAAAGATGCTATTGGAGTAGTATTTAATTTATGATTAATTTGTAAGGATGGAGGGATTACAATAATTTGGATTTTAGACATTTTTTTTTTTTTTTTAAAATGAATGACATTCACTCTAAACCAAACAATAAAAGTCGAGGAAACAAAGAGAAATGGGTGAAGCCCTTAAGAGTAAGTCTAAAGACTCTAACAAGAGTTGAGTCATATCGCAGTTAACCTGCTGATCACCTACAAACCAAATCAAACTAGTAATGGAAAGAAAATAGTAAAGAAAAGCCATAAACATAAGGTTCCCATACAACATGGGATAGTAGAAACAAAGCCAATATATTATAACTCGCATGTGGTGCTCATCCAACTCCACTAAGCCATCATCTAGCCATAAAGCTTTATTCGGACTCCCGTCTATAGCATCAAAGTTTGAAACTTGGACAAAATAAAAGTCAAACAAAGACACATTTGCTTGAGAGCGCCTAACCCTTGCGAGAAGATCCAGATGGATAATGAAAATATAAATGAATGGTTGCATAGAAATCATAACATCGAAGCAATGACACTGCTATTCCCTGTTAATGGTCTGAGTCATTTGAAAATACTATATGTATGGAAATGGCATTAGAACCCACACACCCAGGGTCCGAGTCAATTGAGACAACCATGTAGTATAGGCAGACTCCAAACTTACACTACCCGAATGCGTATCCATCATTGTCCCAGGCAGGGAGAGACAATTGTGCTCATCCCTACTGTGCCCAATTCCATCGTTTCTCGCACAAGGCCAAACCAACCCCTCTTCCAACCAGGTCCAACATCCGATAAATCCCCTTCTCCAAACCAGGAGGCCATCCATATCAATCTCGTCAATACTAACCCCAATATCCACCCCATTGAGCATAATTGCAAAAAAAATGGAGTAAATTGAGGGTCCATTCTGAAGGGCTCCATGTACTGCCCAAAGGAAGGCATCTCAGCAGCTCCCTTCATATGAGCCGATAAGTACTCAAACGCACAACAACCCCACCCCATAGCAACCCACAGTTAAACAGGGGTTGCCACAACATCAAATTCGGCGACACAAGCCAAACGGAGCCATGGAGTAGGGTATGAAACAACCGCCTACTGGTGGGGCACCTCAGTGGTCATCTTTGGGACCGCAGTTGCGCCCAGATCAGAGAGGGACAATGGGAGGCGGAGGCGGAGGCATGAGACCACCTCCGAAACAATCGAGCAAGTCGGCCAACAGAGTAGGGACGTCGGCGAAGCAGCAGCCGGGAGGCAGCAACAGGAAAACGATAACATCCACGTAGAAGCAACCGAGCCAAATCGCCGGGAGGATCCCTAGTTGCGCGCTGGTTTGGGAAGAGCGGCAGCGGCACGCATTTTTTAATGTAAGGCTGTGATCACATTCACATAGCTAGCTAGCTAGTATCAAACAAAACTATTTAATGAGAACACATAAGTTTTTAAAACTGGTTTTTGTATTGTGTCCATCTAATCCTTAATTTGTACTTAATTGGCAATTTAAGAGACAAGCAAAAGACAAGAGTCAAAAAGGAGTCAAAAGAAGGAAGAGTTGTGGTGTTAAGTTTTAGAGAGATGGGTGATAAGCCCTTACTAGCTACCATCATGCATGCTGTATGTTGGTGAACCCACAAGACCCATTCTGTTTGAGACATACCCTGGCCCATCCAGACATGTCTTCCTTCCTCTCCTCCTACTCTCAATCTTCTTCTCCATCCATTGAATCTATCTGCCTCTCTAACTTCACCATTGGATTTCCAACCATAAAAATTAACAAAAAATAACAAAATTATCTGGAAATTAATAGATATATAAATCTAAAAATATACTATATCCAACAATCTCTTATTTCCAATCATGCAAGCAAGTATGGGTCACTGTCGTGGGATCCATAGGTTTAGACAAGCGACTAGTAATTAATTGAAAGATTTTGTTGTTTCCGGGAGCTAGCTAGCTAGCATAACAAAGACTAGCTACTTCTAATTATCAATTGCATGCGGTTGAAGGATATATAGATCGATCGGCACTATACCGTACCTTTTGGAAATTACTTGTGAATGAACCCAATTTTAAGTGACACCTAGCTAGGGATGACAGTGGATCGGTTAATCCGCAGATATGATATAACCGTAACCATTAATTGTGAATATTTTATTATTCGTGGTTAGTAGATATCCGGTATACCGATTAGTATCCGACACCTATCTCTGGATATCCGCGGATATCCGTTATCCGTCTAAAAACCGCTATTCAAATTTTGGATTAAGTAAAAATCGTCTAATAAAAAGCATGAATATTTGTTTCGTGAATTCTAAATCTCTGGTTAGGGATTTGATTTATTGAGACTTGAGATGTTTAATTGATAAGAAAATAATTGGCTGAGCTGGGTATATTAAACATGGGTTGGGTATTATATATGGCTGGGTATTAAAAATGGATTGAGTATTATACATGGACTGTGTATTAAAAAAAAAAGATAAAATGCACCGATAATCCTGTAACCCTTTTTTTTTTTTAAAGCAATCAGAGATATGTATTAAGAGAAAGGAACCAGTTAAAACTCAAAGGTAGAGTTTTGAACTGGAATGAAAAAGTAGCAGTACAAGAGCAGCAATAAAAACAAGCAAGCGGAGAAGAGGGGAGAAAGAAGTAAAATTAAATGTTTCTGATGGCCTCCAGAGGATTGGTAAGCCACTCTATCCAGGTGACGGAAAAGAGCGGTCATCGGTTTGAAATCCATAGATAGGAGAGAATTTGAACCGAGGTTAACCATGAGCTTGAGGTGGCTTTTGCATCAGTAAAAATCTCTTCGTTTCTGCTTCTCCAGATACTCCATAGGGTGGTTCTCTTGATGGCTTCCCAAGTTTGAACCTGTGCAAGAACAAACTGAGCATCCAACGTTCTCCAGTTGAATACCGCGGAGAGAAAGTTGGAAGCAAGTTGGGAGACGGTCTTGCATGGCTCGTCAAACTGTTATGTTGATCTTTTTTAGGATCCAGGTGTTCCAAGACATTGAAGCTTGGCCGGGTCTTCTCTCCAGAATTCGGTAGTCCGCCAGGTGGGAAAAGGAGGCCACTGTAAATACGCCTGATGAATCAAGGTTCCAATCCCAGCTGTCGGCTTTTGAAGGCTGGATTCGAAGTTCCTGCAAAAAAGATGTTAGCTTTGAAAGTTCTCCTATCTCCCTACCCCTCGGTTGAGTAATCCTGTAACTTTAATTCATGTATCACTACGGTCATGTTTTAATTTTTTGTATCAATAAAGTCCTGTTTTTTAACTTTTTTTCAACAACTCCAGTTAACTTTAACGGATTTGACAGAAAAATGATAACTTCAGCA
>JBBYHH010016370.1:0-16825 GCA_038382905.1 Daphne laureola
GGTGATTAAGTGTGAACTTATAAAGTGTTCTTTTCAACACTTCTTTCCTCTTCTCTTGGTAATACCATCTTGTCCGTGCTTCTCCACTTCCTTCTTGGTGAAAGAAAGCTTCTTCTTCATCTCTTCCTCCACCATCAACAAGAAAGGAAAGGAGCATACGTTTTAGGAGTAAGGAATTATAAATTCCTTAAGCTATTTCCAAAGGTGAAAGGTACTAGAATTCAGCTTCATCTTTCTCCTTTTGTGATCTATATTTCTTGTATACTCTTATGGAAATTATGCATGATTACTTGAGATATCATGCCTATTAATCTTGCATCTAATCATGAACTCGTATGAACATGAACATGTAATTGAGAATCTTAAAGGTCTTAAATTCTTCAAGTGTGACGGTTTTCTACGGATTCTGTGGCATGACAAGTGTCACCTGTTTCTGCTCATGTCAGGTGTTACAGCCACCAAAGTCCAATGGATTTCTCCGGCATTAAATGGACCGGGATGGCGGGAAAGTCAACACCACAATCGGACGAAGGTACGTTTAAGGTTAATCGTTCTGCAGTTAATTTTCAAGGTTTCTGTTTAAGGGTAAACCGTGTTAGGGTTTAAGTTTGAAGGGTTGTGTCGAGCGTAGTTCGGTCAGTAAAAGGTAGGTCGGAATCGGCACATATGTATGAAGGTTTTACGCGTGACAAACTAGGGTTGTGGTCGACGAAGGAAGCCACGAAAATGGATGAAGGCAAGGAGGGACGGGGCGGCGGCGCCGCATGGAACGCCGCGTGTGCGTCGCATTGCACGTTGGGAGACAGCGATGCGCCGCAGCGGACGCCAGGGTTGCGTCGCGATGGATGCCGCGTTGCGTGGAGGGACGCAGGGAGGCTCCGCGGCGGACGCCCCGTGGAACGCCGCGCGGACCACCGTTAAAACACGGACCGGCGAGTTCCTTCTTCATTTCGATTCTGACTTCTCTCTCTCTTCTCTCTCTCTACAATTCTCACTCCCCTTATCCCCAAATCCGTTTCCAAGCATCATTTTCGATGGGAATCAAAGGATTCATGTGAGATTCGGCGAATCAACACCATTGGAATAAGAATCAAGCTTCAAAATCATGAATTGATGGATTTTCATGAATTTCCCTAAAATCAAAGGTGAGTTTCAGGTTGTTTAAGGTTGTAGTTGTTGTTATAGACGTGTTCTAGAGTTAAATTGGAACCAAGAACATGTTTAACATCAAAGATTGGATGCGAATTAGGCATTTTATGAGATTAGGGTTCTTGAGCTCCGGGAATTGAACTGTTAAGGAATTGTTAAATTGAGCTCAAATAAGTGAAATTAAAGGAATTTAGAGCAACATTAATACTTGGGTTAATGTTCAATTGTTGCTAAATCATGGGGCGAAGGCAAACAACATACAATTTGGTGTAGGTCTGAAATGTTGTAATTGGGTGAATTGATGGTTCCATTCTATCTGTATGGTGATTCTAAGAAACTTTAGTACTTGGACTATGTTGTGAATCACATCGTAGAATGGGTTTATCAAAGGTTTCTGATATTGGTCATTTTTGGGAAATGGCCATCTGTGAAGGTAAAGTCTGATGTTATTGAATGTATGGCTCTGTATTGGTGTATTGAATATGCATGTGAAGTTACAGAGATATTGGATAAGGTTTGGTTACCGTTTGCGTAACGAACCCAAAGTAAGATTCTGTGAAAAATGGGAATTGCGTTAAAAGGAAAGTATGTTATGAATGATGGTTGTACATGATTGGTAATGTATGGTCTGGTTAAGGATAATGTACTTTCTGAGTATGATTGATATTCTGCTAAGTATGAATGGTAAATACTTGTGTATATTATGTAAATCTGATCTGAATTGGAAATGATTAGGTAACGGGATTTCTGTCAAGGAAAGGAAAGAAGTCTGGAACGGGAACAACTAAAGTCTGCTCTACTATTGCTATTGCTTCCAGTTAAGGGTTCAACCTTCTCGTATATGTATTTATACGGTATGGGATGGTTGAGATTAGTCTTAGATCTGGGTCTCTGACTTCGATCTTACATCTTAACAGTTGAGTCTAAGACTAGTTATAAGGTAGCGGTAAAGGTGTGCAGGTAAAAGGAATGGAATGTACAACAGTTCTATGAGTCAATGTGACCACTGAACCCGATGATGGCTAAAGGACGTGTCATTGTGAGTCTTCGGACCCGAACTAACTAGGTGCGACACAACGTGTCATGGTTCCATCAGTCGGATCAACCACCGAACCTTCTGCTTGTGACACGGTAAAGGTCTGATAAAGGAAAAGGGCTAATAAAGGAAAGGGTCTGATAAAAGGAAATGTCTGATAAAGGAAATGGTCTGATAAAGGGAATGGGTCTGATAAAGGAATGGTTCAGTGGGTCTCCATGACCACGAACCCTCTGATTCTTTTTATGTTTCTATTATGAGTCTGATATGGGACTGGTTCCGTGGGTCTTCACGACTACGAACCCTCTGTTTCGATTATGTTTCTGATTCTGCATATGTTTCTGTTATGGGTATAGGACTAGTTTTGTGGGTCTCCATGACCACGAACTCTTTGATTATGATTCTGTATATATCTGTATTATGGGTATGGTACGGGAATGCTTCTATGGTCTCCGCGACCATGAACTCTCTGATTACAAGTTATGATTCTGTATTCTGACTGGTTCTGTGTGTCAATGTGACCACAAACCCTCTATGCTATCAGATTCTGTCTGCTTGATTCCGTGCATCTTGAATCCTCTAATTCTGTATTCTGTAACGGTTCCGTGAGTCTTCGGACCACCGAACCCTATGTTCTGTTCTGTTTCGCCTTTAGGGCAATGACGACGGTTAAAATGGTCATAGGCCCTCGCTGGTACCAAGCATCTGAAACTTCTGATGAGTCTTTCTGTTTCTGTCTGAAGGTTTTCTGTACTTCTTACTGTAGTCCTATGACAGTTCCACAGATAAGGAGGCCGTCGTGGTGTGTGGGCTGGATAGGATTGTTATGTCTGCTTCTGTTTACAATTTGTTTGTATGTCTGTCTCTGTTTATGTTCTCCTCTGACTAATGATTCTGTATTCTGCAAATCTATTTCTTCTAATTTGGTCATTGCAGGTTACGTGAAGAAAACCTTTACTTCTACCTAAGCTCTTACTGCGTTCTTTCGGGAACTCACCCTTATACTTTAAACATTTCAGGAGCGTCTGGTTCAGGGCCTGCGGCGTAGGACTGTACGGCTAATAGTGTTGTGTATGTAAGGTACACTAGCTCCTTCTGTATTCTGTGTTTAAGGTTAAGGTTAGAATGGAATTCTGGAAAGCAATAGCGTTTCTGTTTGGTTTAAGTAATAGCAATTCTGTATGGTTATCGGTTATGGATCTGTTTATGATCTGATGGTATTCTGAAATGGTACATTAAGTTTATGGCTAATGGATTGTCATTTTGTATCGCAGCTAGTAGCGTAACACTTGTTAGACCGGGCTTTATCGGATATTGTTGACCCGACACCCGGATTAGTGTATGTTTACTCTGTTAATCTATAGCAGCTCTTTACCGTAGATTGCATTAATCATGTAGACATGTAAGCACGGATGAAGGATTTGTTGTTGGATATTTCAGTTGGTTCTGTTTATATATGGATTCTTTGGTATCTAGATGTATGTTTACTTTGTCGGGAAGTGCCTGCCTGAGGCGGCCTTCTTTTGGAGCCTGATCTGAGCTGAGCTTAGTTATCAATATAGTTGGAATTTTCTGTTTTGTAGGAGCAAGAAATGCTTCTAAGGTACGTTATTGTCTTCTATATTCTGTAAACACGGACCGAAAATGTGGGTATCCCACATCTATGTGCTACACGTTTACAGGTCTGTCGCACCGCCGCCCTCCGATCCCGCGACCGCTTCCCGCTGGGCCGTGTAGCGAGGGGGTGGTGTGACATTTTGGATCTTCTTCTCCTCATCTTTCATTGTTCTAGCTTGGATTCAAGTTGTATTATGGAAGATTGAAGACTACTACACTATTCCTAAGCTTATTTCTATCTCTACTCTCCTCTTTTTGAAATTATGTTTATCTCAGTTGTGAAAAACGTGTTGAGCATGAATAGGGAGTAGTTCATCATCTCTTTGGTTGTTTAGATAGTTGTATGTTGGCTAGATGAAGAAAACATGATTGATTGATGATTATGCTTGATGAGTAATATTTTCTTGAGCTTCAAGAAGGGGTAGAAGTATTAGAAGAGCTCTCTAATTCTGTAGACCTACCAAGTGTTTGATGAAACGCTTGACAGAGTATTTCATTGAATTAACAATGAGAAATTGTTAGGTACCCTAGAATTATTTGAAAAGGTAATTTAGGGTATTAGGAGATTATAATTGGTTGTACTTAAGGCTTCTATTAATGGTGCAGATGAAGAAATTCTATTTGGTCATTAATGGTGAGGATAACTCTAGCTTAGTAAGTTAGGATTTGAATTCTATCAATCTCCTCCATCATTGCATCAATTCTCAACTAAACATGTTATCTAGCATCATCAACCATAAACAACCAATGAGACTTTTAGTTATTAAAGTTTACCAAAAACAAATCAATTTCATTACATACTAGCCTAGCTTGATCACATAATCTCATTTAGGTTTTTGTTACTATTTAGATTAATTGGGTTACGAATTGTTCATCACTCCTCAATATCAAATTCATTTAAACAAAAATACAAAAAATAGTGCATTTAGCTAGTTATCATTAATTATCATTACAATCCCTTGGGTTCGATCCCACTTATCCTACTACAATTGCACATCTTACAGTTGAGGGTGAGTCGGGCTTATAAATTATATTTGCCTAGTCCGATTCGCGACATAGCAGCAAGCATAAAGGATTCAAGTTTGATCATCTGAAAAATTCGATGTTGGAGAATTTCAGTGGTTCGACCGGTTCTACATTGAAACATCTTAAGTTAGTCAAATGAGTCCTACTGATGGGAGTGTCGAGTTAGGGACGTTAAAATAAGCTAATTAGTAGTATAGATATCTAAGTTTATTTTATAAGATCACTAGCATTTAAGTTTTAATAATGATGTTGAACTTTGGATGCAGGTGAGGCAAGAACGAGCTTGGAAAATCTTTTGGAAGAAATTTTGGTGATACCCAGAAAGCGGGCGGAGCAAAAATATGATCATATTTAGTACAAGACAATTTTGAAGCCCTTACAGACATATTTTTGACTTTATGTGTGAAGGGACGTTGTAGCTCTGTCTCTTAGCTACAAATAGGTTTTTGAATCCCGTCAATCAGATGTGTGGGCACAAAGTTATGGAAAAAAGACGGAGGCGTGATCAAGCTAACAAAATGTTCACGAGAAGGTCGCGGGCAAATGCAACTTTTCGGGGTAAAAAACTTGGGCTATAACTTTTTTACGTAAATTTCACGGCCCGGGAAAGTTTTTCGCCACCTCGACATTGAAAAGTCAAATGTTGGTCAATCGTTTGCTGTCAATTTCAAATGAACATAACTTTTGTTACAAGTGTCTGTTTTTTCACCCATAATATATCAATCTGATGGTAAAAATGAGCTTTATCCATCTATGAAGCCTTTTTCAACAGATCTGAACACCATTGGTACTGATGCCAGTGAAACCTCCTGAGACATTGAACGGGGACCTAATCTGGTATGACCTTCGATTCTTTTCTCTTTTACCCTTTCCAACACTGCGGACAATGTGGATTTTGAGTTTGGGGGTTGATTATGATTTCTATGAATTGGATCATTGGAATGATTTCTTGTGTACGGATTATTAAATCTTGTGTGTTACTTGTTAGTATAGAAATGCATATACCAAAAAAAACCTTGAAAAAAAAAATAGTTACATGTAGTATTTAGGTTGCATTTTAGATACCCAATGCTTCAGTAAGTCGAGTTTTAGTCCGGAATCCTAATTAATGTACATGTATTTGATCATATAAGTGATAGGAAATTATGTTCAAAACTTTAAATGAAGATTCCACCTGTGAGAATTTGAGTATTATTTATGCATGAATTGTGTGAATTATTCTTCATGAAAGCATCTTACTAAATATCAGAGCTAGAACTTGTTTGTTTTGAACCGTTATAAATCTAGATATGTTGTGTGTGGAACCGAGAAGACAGTGGTAAATTAGAATGAGCCAGTAGACTAAATAGCCAACCTATGCATTATTTCTATTAGATACCCATTTTGAGCCTTAAACCGGATTCTTTGATCACCCACATTTTGAGCCATATTTGTTCTCTTATATACCCTTTCATCCCTGAAACTTCTTGAGTATTTTATTCTGGATATAAATATGAATTTTTATGGTGTGTTCAAACTCTAAGTTTTGGAGTGTTATATATTGTTGTGTTATGTGAGTGAACTGACAATTCTCAAAAAAGTATGTGCTTAAATGCGAAAAAGAATGTAAAGTGAAAAGGGAAGAAAAACAAAGAAAAGAAAAAGGGGAAAATGTGAAATCAAGGAAAAGGCACATGTAATTTATGTTTATGCCATAATTGTCTAAAAGGTTGAAAAACTGTAATTTTGTGAATTCGGTGTGAAGCTTGTAAAAGATGCAAGTTGTGTATGAGTTTGTGATTATTGATTATTTCTAATACCCAATAACTTGTAAACTCAAGTAGTTTCAATAAGCTATACCTGAACAAAGCCTTGATCCGATCTCCGTTCTCACCAAGTCATGCCTCATTACAACCCAGAAAGACCACCCGACTGGTAACGCGTGCAATGTTTTCCTTCAGGAAGAATGAGTAGATGAGTTTTGGTTCACCTGCAAGCTTATGGATTGAAGATACTTAGTAAGATCACTATACACACGTGCACACGCATTTCACAGAGTGAAACAGTTAGGGAGTGATCATCCTTTGTTTACTGATTTGAGCATAAGGTCCTAAAACTTATTTGATCATTCATATGTTTAAAGATGTGGTGTGCTAGATGCTAATTTGAATGAGCAGGTATTGGTAGTTTGATTGATTTTTTTTGTTTAGTTTTAGGATTGCATATAGTTAGAATTGATAAGGATTAACAATTGTTTGAGTTTGAGGATATTTGGTAACTACACATTATTATATAATATGTTAACCTCAATTTTGCTTATAAACTTAATTAATTGCTAGATTTTTATTATTTTGTGTAAGATTTTTTTAGGATTCTATTTAAAGGAGGATTTGGAGCAAAATTAAGAAATAAAGGGGTTAATTGACAAGAAAGGGCAAATGGAAGGTAAAATGGAAAAAAAGAACACAAGCTGAAGCTAAGGGTCAAAGTTGATGAAGAATAGCATTGGAGGACCTTAGTGGACCACTTTTAAAAGTTGGATGGTGTGATGCAACTGGAGCCAACAATTAGCTAACCTAGTCCAATTTGGACCGGGACTAGGTATTCGCTCGAAAGAGAGAGAAAAGGAGAGAAGTCACGCATTCATTAAGCCAATTCGTCACGCTAATTCTATTTACTCACTAGTGAGTAAATAGAATTAGCGGTTTACTAATATATGATGTTATATGCAGGGTTTTAGTTATCCAAATCAACTTAATTCAGGAGGTCTGATAAATTCTTTGGTCAGCAATCATTTTGTACAAATACGGTAGTAGTATCTTGAAATATTGCCTTTAAACATTTATAGCTTAATTAATCAACTTCATTGTTTATATTTCTATGTTAATTGGTGACTTATTATACTACTCTTGACTTGCAGGGGATTGAACTTTCACTTGATCAGTTGATCCAAGTGTTGTCCAACAAGCTTTCCAGTTTGCAAAGATGATCTCCCTAGAGCCTAATCAAAAGACTAAAAGTCATTAACAATTAATTATATTCAGTGATACCTTCAACACCATTTAAGAGGCCATACTACTGCTGGTTAATATTGTTAATTTGTTGCTTCTATTTCGATATGTAGATGTTTTCAGAAAAGTTTGAGACTTGATTTTCAGTATAAAAAGTGAAATCTGAATAGTTATGCTACTATAATGCTTTTCGTTTTAAGATAAAAAATAAAACAATGTTTTTTTTTTTTCTATTTGAAAATACAGTTGCACCACTGGAGTAATCTTTTCCAATGCAACGCTAAGATTTGTTCACAATTAACATACTTTTGGTTCACTAACGATGGGTTCATCAGAAAAAAAAGAGTCAGTAGATGCAAATAGAAAAAAATGTTTTCAACATTGTGAGATAGAGGCAGGGAAAACAGAATACAAGCTCATCATACAGAGCAGAATCCGATGAACTCCAAAACATCCTCTAACCAACAATGATATATCAACACAAGCTACAGATACAGACGCCTAATAATCTCTGTGAGTTCCTGGCTTCTTCTTTCTCACAACACAAAGGTTGATTTGCAATGTAGTTTAGGACATCCATTGGTTCATCACGAATCTCTGGTGGGTGCTCATTCCCATCTCAAATCTTAGGCCAGGGAGCTCAATTCAGGGGCCAATGCGGACAAGTGCCTCCCCTGAATTTTTAGAAAGTATAGGGTATATATGTATATGTTTTTTTAAATATTAATCCTATTTATGTAATTTATCCCTATCAAATTCTTATAGAAATTTTATTTCATACGTACCCCTAAATCATACCTAGAAATATTTTAATCCCTCTAACTTGTAAAAATTATAATTTAATCACTTGACTGACCCAACCACCCATATAAACCAAAAAAATTAAATGCTATACAAAATCAAAACAAAAAGCTCAACCTGTGTTGTATTTCATATATATATATATATATCATGTAAAAATTTTGTTTTCAAATTTATCCCTATAAGATTTTAATCCTGGATATCCGTCCCTTGAGCTCATCCACCTTGGGATCCTGATCAACATTTCTCATGTACCTAGATCGGCTTTCCAGCGACTGTCGACAGTGCAAGTCATCATCTGCTCAGACATCATCGGATGTGTTGATCGGAATTATCTACAGCTTTCCTCTTGGTCGGCCGGCCGTACATAAAAGATAAAAACAAAGGAAAAATTAAATAAATACAGAAAAATAAAATAAAATAAAATGGTAATTGCCACATCACGCAAATATATCAGCATTGACACGTCAAGCGTGAATAGGAGGTACTGAAATATTAGGTATTTTCAGCAATTTCGAATTTAGAATCCATGAGCACATACTATTGTTCTGACCCGATTTTTCAATGACCGAGAATTCTGGTCATAATTGGTTAAGAAAAAGAAAATTGAATGTGTTAGTTCTATTAGTGAAAACGAAATAAGATTCAAATATTTTTCTCTTTGATAAAAGATGTACTCCATAAATATGATTTTTCTCTTTGATTTTGATTTTCTAACTCTTTAAGTTTGAACATTTGTTTAACTCACAGTTATTTTCTTATTCTTTCGAATCAATCTTCATCTTGAAAAAAATTCACAGTAATTTGTAAAAATTTAAACATTTTCTAAACCTAACAATTTTCACATTACGCTATCAAAGTGGTCATGTCGTAAAGCACGGATGAAAAGCACTCGTTCATAGTTCATACTATACTAAACCAATCGTACTCCCTCTGTAAAAAAAAAAATTCTTCCTTTGGTTTTTTATGTTGTGGTTGATTTAAATTATTACTATGAAGAATTATTCTGAAAAAAATAAAATAAATATATTTACAAATTTCAAACATTTATTTATCATTTGCATATATATTTTTCTATTTTAAAAATAAATAAGTTAAATAAAAATATTCATTGATTCAATACTCAAAACGAAACAGAGGATTCTTTTTTGGAGGAAGAGAGTATAAAAGATACACAATTATATATAATAAATAAATAAAAAAAGGTGAAGTCCATTTTTAATCTCTTAACTTTGTCTATTGTTTTATTCAGATTTTATTTTAAGAATTTGTCATATTGTTGTCCCTTAATTTTGATTTTTGTCTCAATCAAATCAATTAGTTAGTCTGACTTTTAAGTTTACCGTTAATTGATGAGAAATGACAAAAATGCCCATGACCGAATTTTAATTTATCCCCCTTATTTTATACTCCCTTCATCCCTAAATAAATGATGCGTATTATTTTTTAGGATGTCCATAGAATATTGGTGCATTTTATTTTAGAAATGTTGACTCATTTGTTTTACGTAAATACCCCTTAGATTCAATACTCTAATCCTCTAATTACTTATCTCTAACAATCAACCATGTCCTAGAAGCGTGGTATTTTTTATTGAAAAAAAAAAAATCTTTAATTTCTTAATTTGAGTGCCAAAACAAAGAAAAATTTACAAATTACACTTTCTCATTTCACCTTCCACCAAACTCTCCCTCATATTATACAAAATATGGTGTGTTCTATGGGTGTTTGATTTTTGGTTTGCTAGGAATTGATGGACTTCACGCTTCACCTAATCCAATATCCATTTTTTAAAAAAAGAAAAGAAAAGGCGGCTTATTATTATCTTCAATAAAAATAATAAAAGTCAGAGTTAAAGTAACCAAGTACAATGAAAATCAAGCAGACCAACGAATTAGAAGACTTAGAAAAGTAACTTAAACATGATACTAAATATTCTAAAAAACAACTAATAGCAAAACAGCAAGGGACCACCGGATGAAGCACCACCACCATAATAAGGCAACATAAGGCAAAAAATGTGCACATACATGCACAATGAAGTAATATAGATCTGCAATCTTGAATGAGACACACCACAAGGGTTCTCATGCCAAATACCGTCTCAGTGTGCACGTACAAGCATGAGCAAACCCGCCAAACAAAAAAGAAACCCAACCAAACTGTAAACCAGGCAAAACGAACAAAAGTTCAAGAGATACGACGAAATTAAAGGTAACCTACTACAAAACCAAACGGGATAGATGACGGGTGAATAGGTCGGCTCACTTCTTGTACACCCCCATGAACTAGAGCTCAGACCTCCGAGCGAGAAAGGGAGTCTCCCTGTCCCATCAAACTGTGAGTATCCTTCACTATCAAACTGCGAGCCCAGATCCAAGGGTTCTTCCTTAATTGACGACCGACCCCCAAACCTGCTGGTCATCCACCTTCCAGTACTGTCACCCTTGCAAAAGAAACCGCTCCACCCACAAGACAGATCAAGTACACAACGTTTGCCAAACACCCACCCATCTCGATTGTGTCCTCCAAAATTGAGTCACTGTCGAGGACCCGACACCCACAGACCAAGGCTTCTCCCCACAACGCCAATCAGTGGACACGAAGCCGATAGGCATGAGAGACGGAACCACACAACGAGCCCCAATAGAGGAGCAACCCTGACCGTGACAAGCCAGTCGGGCCTCTGGAGAGGGCACGTCATACCGGCGAAGAGCCCAAGTAGAGCGGCTTGAGATTGTGCCACCTAAAATGGCGGCTCGATTTGACGATGCTTGAAGCGCCAACCTAACGAACCACGAAAATGAGCAGTTCCATGGAGACTGAGAGAAATCCATCGACGAGGCTGAATAGTCCGAGCACCGCGCCTCTGGAGCAGATCGTTCGACGGAGAATTAGAGCACACCATGACGATGATGGTGGCGCTGAAAAAGATGGGGAACATAGGGTTTTCTTACAACACCTCTATACCTTTCATTTGTTTCAATATCCACTTTTTTAAACCTTGACGTTTTATCGGAGTTTCTCATAATTAAGATTGAAACTTTGACCATCGAGATGTCCAACGTCAATTTGGAGCTCTCCGGAATCACGTCGTCCTTAATAGCTTCAAGCTGACAGAATCACTACAAAACAAATTTCTCAGCCACGCTGCCATGCTATCGAAGGGCTGATCTGTGAAGATTCGGCTCAATTGACTGCTCAAATACGTGAAATTGTATGGATCAGATCAAGGCGACAACTGAATCAATATATCAGGAAAGATAATGAGCTAGCGATCCAGAAACTACAAGAAATGGTGGAGTGCTTAAGACATCGGACGATGGTGATGATAAGGGAAGGAGACGCTGATGATGTTGAAGGAGGTTTACGGAGGCCGTCACTCATTCCTGACGTATCCATCACCAATTCCACTTGCTCGTCCTCTAGAGAGCCAATCTTGGCTCGCTTGCGGCCTCTGCCACTACCTGTACCCCGACCGCAAGGCCAACCTCTCCTCCTTCCACCTTTGGAATAGTTAACTGTGCATGCGGAGGAACCAAAACCAACTTCAGTCCGCTACCAAAAGAGAAAGTAAGCGGCGGCATAAGCAGAGGCGGGCTAACAGAAATCTTAGTGCAACCAGAGCCCGTTCCACCATAGGGACCTTTTCCAATGGCATTAGAGTAACAACCAATGTTAAATTATCCAAAAAAACAACATTAACTCTCGAGAGAAAATTTCAATTAAAGAAAGTGTATAATTTTTTTAAACGGCTCATATAGTTTATGAGGGACAGACATATGGAGTACAAAAAAACTTAAAAATAAAAAGAGAATAGAAAGAGTGACAACATGAGAGGGAGAGTGGTGGAGCGCACGAAACGGAGGAGATGATCGAGCACCAGAAGGGGATTTCGATAGAGACAACAAACTGGAAAGGAAAAATGGGTGGAGAAATCAGGGAGCAAAGCATGAGGAGAGCTCATCAGAATTATTGACAGTGCATCAACAAGCTACTTCTTTTATGGATTTTCAAATGAGTGGAAGGTGGCTGATATGTCGAGAACTTTTAGGCAATTTGGGAAGGTGATCGACGTTTTCATTCCTAAAAAACTCACGAAGGATGGCAAATTGTTCAATTTTGCAAAGTTCAAAGATGTAGCGAATGAAAAGGCACTTGAAAAAAATCTGTAGAATATAAAAGCCGGTGAGCAACTGCTGGTGGTAAATTTGGCAAGGTACATGAGGAACTGTGGGAATTCGAATGAGAAAAATGAAGTAAGAGGTGAAAATGGATGGAACAGAGTAAATAATACTAGGGGCGGCTAGACTGGCAATTTGAAGTGACCATTTACATAATTATTAAAGAACAGAGAGGCAGATTCTGAATCTACTGTTGAAGGTCCTTTAGAGGCGGTAAGGTGGAAATTAGCAACGTCAGAAAAGAGGAAAAAGAGTGGCTTTCCAGATGCGCAATCGGTGATGCCAAGGATACACACACCATTCAACATGTCACCGATCTACTAAAAGAAGCAGGATTTCTCCAATGCCAAGCGAAATATGTTGGGGAAATGAGGATACCTCTAGTGTGCGCCTCTGTTGAAGCGATGGAAAAGATGCCGAGAGAGGGGGATGCGAAACTTTGAGACTGGTTTGATTGGGTAAAGTCATGGTGCAAGTCACAGAACAGTCCCAAACAAGGGAGGATTATATGGTTGAATATTGTCGGTGTTCCTCTACAAGCATGGACCAACAATTGTTTTGAAGAAATCAACTCCTTTTGGGGTAGAGTTCTAGAGATTGATTCGAATACAGAACAAAAAGAAAACTTGCACACTGGAAGAGTATGCGTGTTAACGAACAGAATGGAGGAGATTAGTAAGGTGATGCAAGTGGAGGTATGTTACACCCACTATAGTCGGATGGAAAATTTCATCCATTGGAGCTCGAGAAAGAAGTTATTAATTTTTGAGTTAAATTGCACTTTGGGTGTTAAATATAGTTTGTGGTTGAGTAAACTTGTATGGGTTACATTGGTAGGAAGTAGGTAGGAAGGAATTCAGTTACTAAGGTATAAATGATGGAAAAGCTATGTTCGGGAGGCTCGAGAGTGAAGCTTTCCGATGGAACGGATATGAAGTATTTGGTGTTGGAACAAACATGGCATGGTGCAAAAAGTTTCACCGGACCTCCCAGAACCCTAATGGAACCACCACGACCGTGGGCGGAGCCAAAACACCACGAAAAAAATGGAGCGGGACAGTTCTGGGCTCCGCGGCGCAAGGACGGCGCTATGGCGGCGTGATCGCTGGCTCGGCGGGACGGCGCCGTGTTGGCGCCGTGAACGCCAGGAAGTGACCAGCTGGGATCCCTGGCGGCGCCGTGATGGCGCCGCGGTTGCTCGGGTGTTAAATGGACTCTGCGTCCTTCTTCTTCATTTCATCATTTCATCCTCTCTCTCCTCTTTCACTCTAGAATCTTCATCCTCTTAACCCTAGGATCGAATTTAAGTCTTCAAATTGCATGGAAACGGTGGATTCATGCGGGAATCGAAGAGAAATCAACAACAACATAAGATTCGAGCAACAATAACATCAATTGGTGGATTTTTTAGATTGAGCTCGAATTGAAGATTGGTATTTCTGAGATTTTATGTTAGTTATGAAGTTATAAGCGTGTTCTAGTGATGAATTGGAGCTAGGAACATGTTTTATATCATCATTTGGTTATGAATTGGGTGATTTTCGAAATTAGGGTTCTTGAGCTCCAAAGTGTGAATTTTTAGTTGAAGGTTAAATTGATGTCAAATTAGTGTTGTTGGATGGATTTAGAGCAACAGTAATACTTGAGATAATGTTCAATTATGGCTAGAACAGGGAGCTAAGAGAAAACCCATAGGAATTGGTGGATGAACGAAGTGTTGAATTGTGATGAAATGTTGGTTCAATTATGTTTGTATGATGATTCTAAGAAACTTTAATACTTGAATTGAGTTGTGAATCATTGAGAACGGTGTAGTTGTGGATAAATGCATAATTGAGTGATATTTGCTAAATGATGGAATTTAGTAGAAAAGTGCAATGTTAATGCACGGATGACCCTAGAATAGCTCATGGAGCATGCATGTGAAGTTATGTGGGTTTTGGTTGAGGTTTACGTAACTTTTGCAAATTGATCAAAGTGGAGAAATGATGTTATATTGAACTTGATTAATGTAAAGTGAAATGGTTGAGTATGACTGACTATGTACTTGGGTGAATGACTTATTTGTGGAATGGTATTGGAAATTGAGTAGGGAACTCTCGGTGTGCATTTTCTTCGGCATAAAGAGGACAAGGATCTCGCGAAGCAAGTGGACTTCATTGCAGTTGTTACTAGTAAGGCTTCAACCTTCTCGTGTATGTATTCGTATGGCATGGGTTGGTTGAGATCAGTCCTAGACCAGTGGTGGGGTCTCTGACTGGTTCCAAGGTAAGGTTAGGGGCGTGCAGGGTTTAAGCACGCGAAGTTGTTCTAAGAGTTACAGGTAAGTAGAAAGGTAAGTAGTTTGATAGATTAATGATCGTGTGACGATCAATGTCTTGGTCATTAGATGACCTGGTTATGAACTCTACTTTATTGTTTATTTTAAATGTTGTTGTATTGCATTTCGTGAAAGACTGGCGTGATTCTAAGAGCTTCCAGAGACTGGTGTGATGCTTAGAGCCGCCAGTGACCGGTGAGATGCTTAGAGCCACCGGGAGGTACAGTACTGGGATACACCGGTGTGATGCTTAGAGCCGCCAGGTGTTAATGTCCTGAGGGTACTGCTTGGGATACACCAGTGAGATGCTTAGAGCCGCTGGGTGTTAATATCCCGTGGAAGACCAGTCTGATGGTTAGAGCCGCTGGGTCTACTGTGATTGATTTCTATGCAGATTATGATGTTTATTTACTTCCGTAACCGGTGTATTTCTTTGAGCTGCCGGAAGTTTTATTGCAGTGCATATCATGTCATCGCATATCATGTTATACCATGAGCTATTCATTGCACGCTAACATCTTTATGCAGGGAAAAGGTTTTTAAACTTACCTTTAGTCTTACCTGCACCCTTACTGAGATCCTTTCGAGGACTCATCCCCTTATTATCAATCTTTTTCAGGAACCGCTATTTTACTGGTTGCGGAGTAGCTCCGTGTTGTAGTTGGTGTTGTCGTACCTGGAAGGTACTTGTGTTTACTTAAGCAATTGCTGCTTATGTTGTGGTTTGGCTGGTAGCCGGGTTGTGGCGGATATTAGATATCTGCATTCATGAGTTAAGTGTAAGTTATTACTAATGTTGTTTTTCTTCTCCATTGTGTTTTGCAGCAGCAGCAGTGAGAGCAGGAGTCTGGTAAACTTAACCCTGTTGGACTACTCGGTATTCCATCATGTTTAGATCGGGCTCTGTAGTTGTAAATATCGCATGCATGTATATATTAGAAAGCATAATAGTTGTTGTGTAATTTCCTTTGTGCTAAGTTATTACTAGATGTATGTGGTTCATATGTCTTATTACTGAGATGACCTACGTTAGGTCAGTTAAGTAAGGTTAGGTGAGTCACCAGTTCCCGCCACCCCCGTTCCCGATCGGCACGCGCGCCTCTACCGGGTCCGGCGTAGGGGTGGTGGTAACACATTTTGAGTGGATTATTTGTGGTGTTTCGTCAACACTTCTAGCCCCTTCTCATATCACCAAATATGCCCTATCTCATCAATCCTCATCTGCCCTCCAATTAAGAACAGAGAAGGAGCAATCCGCCGAAAAGGAAGCAACAATGAGCATACTTTTAAGGAGCAAGGAAATCACATTTCCTTAAGCAGTTTTCAAGAAGAAAGGTACACACTCTTTTGGCATTAAATGTATGTTTGAATATGTTTTTATTCCCTCCTACTTGTTCATGAAGTAAGAAGCATGATTATATCAAGAAATATCATGCCATTACTGAAATGATAAACAGTGAATATGAACTTCTACATGTTGTATTACACATGACTGAGATTGTCTAACATAAAATTATGTTAGTAGAAGATCTAAAATTAACAAATGGTATCAGAGCAAGGTTCTTGAATCTCATTCATGATGTATGCAAAATATTAAATTTGGTTGGAATATGTTTAAAGAAAAAAGCATGAGGCCGAAATCACAAGAACATGAAATTGTAACTGTCACTTGAACTTTGTGTTTAAAAGTTGTTAATTTCAT
>JBBYHH010016480.1:0-16821 GCA_038382905.1 Daphne laureola
TCTATTCCCCATTGAGTAACCCTATCAAATGTAGCCAAGCTGTCCCACACTGGTAACCACACAATGATAGAATTCTTTGGGACATGAAAGGTCCGTTTGGTTGTGAATTTTTTTTCCAAGTTTTCCATTCCTAATTTCCTTCCTAAATACTTGAATGTATAACTAACTATTATTAATGAATGGAAAACTTTGGGTCCGTTTAGTTGTGAATTTTTTTTTAAATTTCCATCTCCAATTTTCTTTTGTAAATGTTTAATCATATAACTAGCTTTCAAGTGATAGAGAACCTTATTTTCCAAATTTTCGAAAACTCTAGTATTAAATTAGTGAACCTTCAAATAAGGTTCCCTAATTTAATACTAGAGCTTTCCAATATCTGGAAAACAAGGTTTTCCATCCTTTAGAAGTAAGTTATACAATCAAACATTTAAAAAGAAAATTTAGAAATGAAAACTGGAAAAGTTTTCCACAACTAAACATACCCTTTGTTTTCCAACTTTTAGGAAACTCATGTGTTAAAATAGAAAACATTGTTTTGAATGTTTCCATTTTAATACTAGAGTTTTTCAAAATTTGGAAAACAAGGTTTTCTATTCATTAATAGTTAGTTATACGACAAAGTATTCACAAAGGAAATTGAGAATGGAAAAGAAAAAAAATGTTCCACGGCTAAAGAGACCTAAGGGATCCCAAACCAGTTTTCTCCATACAACAGTGTCATAATTTTCAGAGCAGTTCATATAGACATCATGCATAGAAAAAGTACCATCATCAGCCAATTTCTGCTCAATCAAGGTCTTAAAAATATGCTTTCCCAAAAAAAAAAAAAAAAACAAGGTCTTAAAAATAGGCCTCTTATCAAGGATCTTCTTCCATACAACAGGAGCTATTCCTTGCACTCATAGTCCAAAAGTTCAGGCCCTTAATGTAATAATTGTGGATCCACTTAACCCACAGGCTTTCTTTATCAATAAAAAGCCTCCAAATCTTTTTTGCATCAGCTAGAATGTTTCAGGCAAGAAGAGAATAAATTCCCAAGCCTCCTTGTGACTTAGGGCAACAAGAAAATTTTCAAGATACAGATGCTTTTCTCGAGCTAAGTTTACCAGCCCAAAGAAAAGACTTACACGCCTTCTCAATATCCTTAAACAAGCCCTTAGGGAGAGAAAAATGAGAGACCAATAGTTTTGAATGCTAAATACTACTGAATTTATCAACTGGATTCTTTTAGCATAGACAAAAACTTGGTAGTCAAAGAGTTAGAGTCTATCTAGGATTTGTTTTTTTGTTTTTTTTTTTTGAGAGGTTGACAGTGCTTAGTCAAAATCCTAGAGTGAATCAGTGGGACACCAAGGTAGGTAATAGAAAGGGTACCCAACCTCATGCCTAGAATATCGGTCAACTGTTCCTTAGCCAAATCAGTAACACTAGAAAAGAAAATAGAGCTTTTTTGCACATTACAGCTCAGTCCAGCAGATTCAGAAAAAACATCCAAATCACTCTTAATGTAGATGGCAGAATTAACATAAGGCTTCGCAAAAAATATACTCCATCATTTGCAAAAAGCAAATGAGACAAAGCTACTCTAGGAAATTTCTGATGATAATCTATGTACTTCCCTGTAAAAAGCTTCACTATAATACGAGAGAGGTAATCCATTATAAGAGTAGTAAACAAGGAGGGTGAAAAAGGGTCACCATGCCTCAAACCTTTCTTCCCCTCAAAGGAACCCTCTAAATTTCCATTCAAGTCAATAGAAAAACAGGGGCTTTCAACACAGGCCATAATCCAACTGGTAAAGGTAGGAGAGAAACTAAGAAGAGGCAAATACTTCCTTAAGAAGGCCCAACACGCAGAGTCATAAGCCTTCTTAAGATCTGTTTTGATAAGCATCCTAGGTGAAATATGCTTCCTACCATAACCTCTAATTTGCTCATGACAGATTAAAACATTATCAGCAATTGACTGAGACTTCACAAAACCTCCCTGGCATGGATTAATCAAGAGAGGCAGGAAGGGTTGAAGCCTCATAGTCAACACTTTAGAGATGGCTTTGTAGATAACATTGCAGCATGAAATTTGTTGGAAATCACTAGCATACATGGACTGCTTAGACCTTGGGAATAGATGGATGCAGCATGAAATTGGGGGAAACTAGCGAAGATTCAGAATTGAAAGACTCCTCTGAAAACAAATCCAAATCTTCCAGATCAGAGGACATCCATGCGATCAACCACCACCACAAGAATGGAGCGACCCATGATCTAAGGTCCGGTGAAGCAAAACTTCAAAACTCTAGGACAGACGGAAAGGAGAGAAGGAGGAGCGTTTCTCACTCTACAACTGGCCTAACAAGTTCAGAGTGAAATTTATTGTGTCCTTAGGCATTTTTGTTATTAGAGACCGTACAAGATTGATGGAAAGATAAAATAAATAACGATAAATAACAAAATTTTGAAAAAATTTAAGTAACAAATTTTCGAGCAATTGCTTGAGATTATTCTATCTATTGAACTAAGATATGGGATATTGAAAGTTACTATATGGAAGTAGCAATACAAGTGTAACTGAAGTATGGAGAGTTGAAGTGAAGATCATTGTACCAAGTTGAATGGTTGAGCCCCGCGAGCCACCTTGATGAAAACATCCTCCAAAGTGGTGTCAGCCAAACCCCATGCTGAAACTCTGAACCTGTTCTTCACCTCCTCAACTGCTTCGAAAACATCTGCTATACGTACATTGGTCTTGGGCAGCTCAAACTTCTGAGTTCCGGCAATCTGGTATACTCTGTTGGCGCTCGGGGAGATCGTCCGCACTAATTTCTCAACTTCTTCCTCCAGATTCGAGGGTGTTGTTATGCTGAATATGTAAGATCCACCATATCTAGCCTTCAGCTGTTGAACAAACCATGGCAGTAGGAGCAACTTGTAAGTGTAATTAACACCTTGCCCAAACCTGGAACTATTACATCCTTAACCATGCAGGAAAAATATGACACCTATATGTGGCTTCTAGTTCTTTAATACGACACCTATATGTAAAAGCCTATGCACAACTATTGCAAAATGAATTGACCAGTATGGCAAGCATTTTAAACAAGGTTTACCTCTTTAGGATTTCCTATGCACTGGAAACTCCCATCTACAAAAATCCCTAATCGATCACAAAGAACCTCTGCCTCTTCCATTGAATGTGCTGGGAAATCCATATAAATTTTATTAGAATATAGAAAAAGGCTGAAATTTTAGTCGATGCTACTAATGGAAATGACATTTCCATAGCCAAGTAAAAGAACAACGGAAAAGTCAGAAAGCTGAGTGAAAAAACAGCAGAGAAGTCGAAGAATTTGAGAGAATGGGGACTACTGGTGAGGATAATTGCCCGGTCTTGCTTTGCACGCTCGATCACATTCCACAAGCTGCGCCTTGAAGCAGGATCCAATCCAGTACTGGGCTCGTCCATATAAACAACCTTTGAAAATAACATACAATAAGTAAACAGAAAAGAAAGGGTAATTCTTAAGTTTTGATAGACTACAAGTAACACACTTTAGGATCCCCGATCAATGAAATGGCAACACTGAGCCTCCTCTTCATGCCACCACTGTATTTTTCTGCAAGTTTGTCTGCCACACCCCCATGAAACAGGTTCATACTCCTGAGAGATTCTTCCACAGCCTGTGACAGCAAAATAAGGATTAAGAATAATAAAAGTCTGCCTTGTCACTTGATACAACATATGTATCAAGGAGGTGCCTACTGTGACATGAAATAACTATCTATGAAGAAGATTCTCCAAGAGTTGACTAAATCTAAACTAATCAGACCACTTAAATTAAAATGATGGCAACCTGATTACAGAAACTGTTTTAGCTTACATGTGCCAAGGCAGAACCTTTAAGGTTTTTCAGTCTTCCATAAAATAGCAAATGCTCTCTCCCAGTTAGGATATCCCAAAGTAGACTAGCAATGCAGAAAGCAAAAACATCAGGAAAACTGTACGTATCAATACACACGAGAAACAACATTTTCTCTGTAAAAAAGGAAACAATAGTTTTGCATATGCAACTGGTGGCTTACTCATGCTGTGGACAGACACCCATGCTGGTATATATTGCATCCATTTGAGTTCGTATATCAAGGCCCTGAACAAAAGCTGTTCCAGAGGTTGGTCTTGTAAGCCCAATCATCTATCAGGAGGAAGACAACTTGTTATGGTCCCAGATCTGACTATGGGATTTCGTTAGGGTTAGAAATAGTTAGGGCTCGTTGGAGAGAACCCTACGATCTCAAGGTTGCTTAGAGAGAACCTTCAACTCTCAGGAGGAAACTTTATTTGATTTCGAACCCTTCCTTCCCTCTTCACTCAATTTCAAATAAATATACATACAAAGATTAACTTCCCCACTTTCCTAGGATCCTACAACACAAATTCCCATATAAGATAATTTTCTAACTTCTACCAACTCCTAAAAAATCTCTCCTAATAACTACGAGTAGCAATTAAGATGAAATTAAATAGCCTAACAGTAACAACGTTATGTAAACTACAGAGACTAGATATAATAGTATTAATATATTAAAATAAACAAATACTCCTTGGTTGTTACGGACACTAAATTGGGAAAAAATCAAGTAGACTCTTATAAAATCTACCAGAAAGTTAAAGACCAGCGAAAGAGATCATATGACAGAAAATTTTGGAAAATTTTCTATTGTGATGAGATAGTAAATTATCCAATGATATACTGATTGGACAAGAAAAGATAAAGCGATAGAATCATTAGCAGTTAATAACTAACAAAACTTGTGGTATAAAAAAACCAAAATTACTCTACCAAGTACCAACCATATTTATGAAAGAAGTCTTGCCAGCACCATTTGGACCAAGCATTCCAAAGCACTCCCCTTGATGCAAAGCAATTGATAGTTCTCTGACAGCATATTTTGCGGGGTTTCTATCCTTTCCCGGGTATACCTTCTTGAGGCTGTCACATATGATGGCATGACCTTGGCTTGGATCAAGCAGCAACTGTTGAACTTTCTCCGCCTGGGAAAAGCGTAGGAATTAAACAAAAAACAGCATTCATGTTTTTTACAAACGTCCAATAAAAGTATCATGGCAGGGGCTGGAGAGATTCCATCACAGTAACTCCTTGAAGTCAACCATTGGGTAATACCACTTAACAAGCCCATTCAAGTGTAGGCTGATGAAAAAACCAGGCTATCACATAGATCATCAATGACAAAAGAATGCGGCTTAACTGAGAGATGAGAAATGATAAGCTAGGGCTATGATAACATGTCAAATCATCCAACCCAACATTAATTGGTTCAAACTGTGAATGACTTCATCACAATATAGCACCAATCATACCGCTAAACTTGACCATTTGGGATAATGGTATCACAGGATTGTAAAAGCGCAAGTCTGGAAACATTGACCAACCAAGCATCAATGAGATTTTGACACAATTGCCATGATTATTGTCAATGTATCAGCAGTTTTTATGGTCCAAGAGTTAAATATCAACACATTGAGATAGATCGAACTAAGCTGATGCATTAGGGAATTCATGCACAAAAGATGTAATTAGAGACTGGCAGTAAAAAGATGTTGGATGACTTGAAGCTTGGATGAAATTCAATTGCAAAGGCCGGCAACTATTGATGTTTACAACTAGTAAAACTTACTGTTCAAAAACAATCACAAATGAAATAGAAATATAGGTACTCCCTCCTCCATCCCTATATCATTTTCAGGTTTGACTAAGCATGAAGATTAAAGAGAGTAAAAGATTTATAGAGTTCTTCAACTTTACCCTCATTTTAAGTTATTGAAGATTGTGTATGACTGATGGAAAGAGAAAGTGAACTTTATTGGAAGTTATATAAATTGATAGAAAAATAATTGAAGGATAATATGGTAAATGAGGTTGAGAAAATTTTCCTTGAAAGGAAATGTAATAGTAATTATTTAAGGACTTCCCAAAACAGAAAATGTAACAATTAAAAAGGAGATGGAGGGACTAATATTTAACTGTTTTAAGGAAGTGACACCGCTCTCAAACAGGATTATCAAGCTGACAATATATGGCATGAAATAACACACTTTCAAGCAAAATTCACAAAAGATTACAAGCTGCAATAAGTCACAGGTTAAGGATCAATAATTCAGGCAGATAAATATACTAAAACCATCATTGTTACCTCCTGGCATACATCAGGTTTATCCAATTGAACAAAAACTTCTGAATCTTGTCTTAGATTAGACTCTTGTCTTTGTAGATTGGGCTTCCCAAGAATTGGCTGCATCTTGAAGTTATGAAACAAAAAGAGAGGGTTTTTACTAGATCCCAAAGATCCGATCTTGTCTGTATAATAAGCTACAACAAGAATCACCAACCACTCAACAAACATTATGAGCAAAACCTCTCTCAACCCGTTTGAGCTATCACTCAAATCTCCCCATCTCATCCCATGGGTTCCCATATATCTTCCAGTAAAGGCGTACTGGCCAAACTCGTATAAGCCATGATAAAGAGAAAAGCCAGGATACAACTCCAAAACAATAATCCAGCCTCCTAGAAGAGAGAAAGAAGAAAATATAAGTGTTTTTACAATCAGAGGATGAGTTAATCCAGAAGGTGTGAACTATTGTACAACGATAATCTTAGGTATGGCAGTGCAGTTGCCAGAAACCAACATATTGTTAAGAGCAGAGAACCCGTTTATCCATTGACCAGGCAATTGGTCCCTTCATGGATTGGCATGATAAAGATCAAAGGATCATACCAATGACTTGCAAGTTCAAGTTCCATAAGTTCACATAATACCTTTCAATTTTCTTTAACCAATCAGTGATGGTAACAGTTGAGAGTATTTTTTTCTTCTAAATTTGAAACGTTGTGCTTACTCTGATACTTGCCGTAGTCGTGTTACAAACTTAATTAACAGATTGCGTAAGTTCTGTGAAAGCCCAGCCCATTCATATTCACAGTATTGAACCCGATACAAATCCAACTAAAAATATTATCATGTGTTTAACTCACGTGGGAATGATGCATCTTCAAGAAATGCCTCGAAAAGAAATCCACCTAAGAGTCCCGTTCCGAAGACAACTATGTATGAAACCACTACAAGGCAATCATGAGAAACAAATTAGCTAACCATTATCTACGAAAAGAATAAATATGAAAGCCACAAACATTTTGAATAGGTTCTTTCATGGGCTAATGTGGAACTGCATAAAGTACGAGACATTAATTTCAAGGACACGTTTATCGAATCAAAACCCAATCAAATAAGACAAGGATTTTGTTACTGTTTGTTAGAACAATTAATGAGAAAGTTTGCATCTTCAACATATCTGGTCATGGGAACACTGAAACTCCAATCTTTGTGAAATATTGAAATAGCCATCACCAACCTTGTGCAGTCTTAACATTGGAGAACATAGGTGCCACTAGGAATGCCAGCGACACTTGCAAGTTTATATATACAAGGTAAAATACAAACTGTAGGCTATAGTCATTTAATGAAAAGAATCTCAGCCCTGCAAGGAAAAGAACAATGTTAAGGATTTGATGAAAGAAACACCAAAGTATAGAAGACATAAGATTAGAATAATACCTATGACTGAGCCAAATATCACAAGAGTTATAATGTACAACAAAGATATGATAAGAAAATAAAAATAAGAGATCATCCAATAGGGTCCATCACCAAGGCCATGCATTTTCATCATAAGCCTCAAATTGTGTTGTTTTTCATAAACAAGAGACACCAAGACCACCTACATATATAAAAGCATAGTTTAAGTATAGGCATAGTGAAAAAAAATTAGAACTTATTCAATGGAGATAACATGCCATAAAACAATAATCTCAGCATCCCAAATTAGAATTTAACACAATATCATCACAACTGATAGTGCAACTTGATTAACCGTTATATAAGCCCTGGCAGAATGAAATCAGAGATAAATTTATTTACCACGATACTAAATTCTTGAAGCCTGGAGCATGTCAGAGTGAGTCAGACACTAATGCTCATAATAAAAAACACTTGTTTGACAAAGAGCATCAAATCATTTAACTTGTCAACAAAAATGTCCTGGAAGATTTATTACAAATCAGGAAGCAACTAGGTGTTTCAAGTCACTAAATAATGTGCATAGTTCTCATTTCAGTGGAATTCCAACTGGATTTAGTTAATATATGTAGAAACTTTCTCAGAATAGTCAAATGCTTAGTGTTACCACATTTTAAAAGCTACACAACAGAGTAAACAAGAAAAGAAGGCCCGAAACTGAAGGACTTGAATACTTACTGGGAACAGCTGCAAAACCACCCATGTAAAGAACAAAGTTCCAATAAGAGAAGACAGATCGATCCTGATTTCAGTTTCAGGTTTTGGCATCTCATTCACAAACTCAAAGAGGATTTTTGTATCCAAACCTTTCAGAAAATGAAGATAGGAATTGGATGCCTGCACATTTGAATAGCAAGAATCATCATTATCCCATTGGCAGAGCAAAACATGAATTCCCTGTTTTACTTGAGTTTTCAAAAAATAAGTTCCAAAGACCATAAACTGCTAAACCAAACATGGCTAAGGAGAAAGCTCTACTGAGAATTGAAACACATACCAGATTTACTGATCTTGGAACTCGTACCAAGGACATTGGGCGATTGACTGAATAGTTGTTATATGTGGAATTGTACCATATGCTGATATTGAAATTATTCAGATTTGAGTTCAAGAAATCATAACCTGAAAATATTATTTGTCACCTAACGTTCCAGTTTTCAATTCCTTATTCTTACAACTGTCACATGATAAAAAAGGAAGGGAATGAAAACCTAAATTTCCAAGTAGAACAACCTGCAACAAATTCATCTATCTTCCGTTCTGGGTTTCCTTTACAATAACCTCTGTATAGCTCAGTATTCACCTCAGATGAACTATTACGCCACAAGTATAGGCCTTGAACGCATTGAATATCTGAAATTAAGGAATGAATATTTTTTGGAAATAAATTAATATCATCAACTAAGATTCAAATGTAAACACTGGAATTTTCTTATATGCAAAACAAACACACACACAAACAATTGAGAGGCAGCTGGAGGATGCCTAGAAAATTAAGCAAACAAGAGTCTGTTGTTAAAACATCTTAAGTATAGTTAACAGCTGAAAGTTTCAATGACCAGAAAAACTGATTCAATGCCATGCAAGTTTAATGCATAATCTCAAATATAAATCAATATGCTAAGTTGAAGACATCAGATGCTTTAGCTCAGAATAACCTTGAAGTCATCAGATGACAAGTATCTTAATAAAGATTCCACAAAAAAAGAGTCGATACATCAGAAAATGATCAGCACTCTAGAACTTGTTATTCAATCTACTAAAGGCCAAGCGTGCATTGAAGTCTACAATTATTGCGGTTGAGAGTACAGTTTCCCTTCTTCCAATATGTAAAAATTACCTTTAAAAGAAAACAAAGTTGCTATAACTGAATAAATATTTAATCATAGAATAATATTTAAAATGAAAGGACAACTTAGATCCTCATAAATATTGCTGAAGTTGAATATCTAATGGAAACGAGTTGCATGGGCTGACATACTTTTTCTGATGAAACCTTGAACAGCCACAAGTATTGACTTGATCACAAGATAAGGCATAAATTTTGCAGATTATGCATGTACATCCAGTAATTTTTAATCAATCACAGGAGAGTTAACACTCTACCTAGTTCTCTTGTGACATCAGATCGATTAATAAGAACAGGAATTGCAGAGCTCGATATGCATTGGTGTTGAACAGTGTATACTGGATAAATCCCAACAAACGCGGGCTCGATAAAATTGACTGGCCAAGTATACATTGGTGAACCCTGAAAGATTATTCAGGAGTTACATTGTGAAAGAAACAATTTCACTAGAAAAGCACAGAAATATCAGAAGAACCATGGTAATGGGTATTATTCAATACCTCCTCTGTCCCAAGAGAATTGACTCATTTCATTGAAAGTAATTAATCTATGGTTTTTCCTTCAACATTTTGATATATAAAGTAAAAAAATAAAATAAATGCAAATGATAAATAGATATTTGTAGTTTCTAAATATATTTTTCAAATAACAATTTTTTTCTAACACTAATTTTAGTCAAACCAACATAGAAAGTCAAACATACCAACTATTTTGGGACAGAGAAAGTATAATAACATGTGCACTAGATGAAATAGTAACGTAAGACTAACCAGAACCATGTTGTCCAAACTACCCACAACATTGGAGGAATTTATATCGATAGAATCGGAGAGCATATGACCAATCAAAACTGCCAAAACCAAGGGATACTTCAATTATCTATCCTAAAATGGGTGAGACAGTCAAATCATTGTAAACAAGACATGAAAGCAATTAGAGTGGCAAAAAGTAGCATTTTACGCATTACACTGTCCAAGAGATCGGTTAGTGCCAGTGAAGAATGTAATTGCAGGACAAGATCCTGTCCTGCGGCATGATTCATTAGGCAAGTCCATTGATGCAAGAAAGTCGGTTCTGACCACCCGATACTCAGGAGCTGGTATTTGTAAGATGGGAGGCCACTTTGGGGGACTGGGAAATGGACAAGCTATTGATTGATCCAATGATGAGTACTCTAACCCACAACTTCTTGACTCACATTGGCCATCTCTATTCGTACTGGTGCAGACACACCCACATCGGTTTTCTGGTTTATCCAGTTCTGTATTTATCACCTCTTGCAAAACTCTTATAAGAATACAAAGGACAACTGGGAAAGCAATAAGACGAATATTTGCACTCCTGTTACGTTTCTGCAGATTACAAGAGATGGTGATGAAAAGGCAAGGTATAAACTAAAGCAGAAATGCTTAAATAAGAAAGAATAATCCCCTGCAAAAATAACTAAGAAATGGTAGATCTTGCTTAATATACGCCAACTAAAAACTCTTAGTTTTACATAACAACAGACATCAATCCTATGAAGATCTGTTTAGCATACTAGTAACAGGTGTGGGCATAAAAGAACCTGGTGCACTGTCAATGAAGTCAAGCTAGCTACATGAATCTTATATCCATTCAACTAGTACATAAAGAGCTAGAAGATACACATATAAGGTAGAACTAGAGATCCTTTAAGGACTGCATTTTGCATCGTTTTAATTTATCAAAATAATAAGCATTTTTCCTCAATCGTTCTCAATCTATAACATTAACCAGGATTATAATTTCCTCAATCGTTCTCAATCTGTCCCAAAATAACACATTCTTTCATCCGCTGCAGAAGAGCTCTTATCTTTTCTACTATTAATGCTTGTATGAGTGTATGCCTTCCCCAGGACGGTAGAACATTAGAAAAATTCACTTTATGAAGCAAATCACCACCAAATTCAATCCCAAGTACAGCTAGGAGACTAAAGCACCTCTCCTTGGCTCATTTTTTACAGTGGAAAACAAAGAGTAAGACGGAATGAGCTAAGAAAAATAAAAATAAAAACCAGCTCCGAGAGCTTGCAATATACCGAAACAATCAAGCGCTTAAGGCAAGAGAAAGGAACAACGAACTTCACTAAAACAGAAACAGCAAACAAGTAAACACCAATTTATCCAACAAACCCAGAAAGAACCGAAATCAACCAGTCAAAGTGTTCGGAGAAGTTTGAGAAATTTAAAAGAGGAAGTTGAAGAATATACCTGAAACGTTAAGTTCTTCCGGAGCAAAGCGTCAGCCTGAGTCCAGAAGCTGGCCGGATCACGAGACCGATCCGCCATTGGAACCTCTAACCGAAGAGGGTTTCAGTGGCTGGAAAAGTATTTTCGCGCCTCTATTGATCGTTACGTTAGACGAGTCTAGTTTTCCACCACTACTTTGCCGTGATTGGAAGAAAACGTTGACTCATCCGCGTCGCAACTCCGAGACTATACATAACTCAAAATTTTATTAAGGTAAATAATAATAAATAAATAAATAACAAAATTAAAAATAATTAGTAGATTGAAAATTAGGCTAAAAGCACAAAACAATTACTCAACTATCCACTTTGTGACGATTTGGCCACTCAACAATTTAACTATTTAAGAAGTCAAAGGGATAAATAATTAGTTAGGCCTAAAGGTTTTACTATTTTCTCGTTTTAGGCCTAAATCTTTTCGAATTCTCAAAAGAGACCTAATACTTTTACGAACGTAGAGAACTGGGCCTAATTCTTTAAGGGAAGTTGCAAGTTAGGCCTAAAAGTATTAACTCGAAATAGTCATATTTTCTTAGTGGTGGACCCCTATTAATCGTCTCGGTACCCGACACCGGTACCTAACGAGGCCGTGTCGGGAACTGAGAAAGAGACTAACCGGCTTGGTGTTCTAATCATTCGGGAAGGTTCGACCCGAGACTCTAAACGTCCGAGAACCGAGAGACCGTGGACCTTTCTCGGCCTCGGACCACGTGTCACTCCTCCTGCGGAGTCCCCCCTCACATCACGCCACGTGTTACGATCTGCCCACTCTGTACCAAGCAATGATGGACATTTGGACCTATAAATAGAGCACTTCCCCCTCCCTTCAAAGACAAGTAACATTGGAAGTTCTAAACCCGACAACTAGTATTACCGACATCTGACGGATTGTGGCTTTCCACCAGGGTCCAGGATAGAACGGGAGAACCGAGAACCGAGAACTAAGGAGACCGGAGAACAGAGAGAGTGCGGGAGGACCGACTACCGAGACCCTCAATCTAGAAGTCTGACATGGTGCAAGGTACATTCCTTGTACCTTTTTGTGAATTATTATTATGTTAGGGATCTCCTTAACAATTGTATATTGAAAATAATAATAAAATAAACACTTTTTTAGTAAAATATTTTTCTTTTTTACTTGAAGCATGAAAGGCATGAGAGTTAATCAATATGAGTCTAGAGTCAATGAGTGAATTTTAACTTTTTAAAAAATACTTATTAAAATACTTATTTAAAAAATTGAGACACAATCTAAATGGTTATCATTATCTCCTTACACCTGATCATTATTGATCTACACGGTGATCGATATTGATCTACATGGTTATCAATATTGATTTACACGGTGATCATCATTGATCTACATGGTGATCAGCATTGATCTACATGGTGATCAACATTGAATTACATAGTGATCAGCATTGATCTACACGGCGATCAACATCTCCTTACACCTGATCAATATCGTTATTGTGTTTGATCAACATTATGAAATGGAGTATTTCATAAAAAAAGTGTCGATCGCTTGGTCCACGTATGTCGATCGTTTCCTTTATGTATGTCGATGTGTTGATTTATGCATGTCGATCTTATGCTTTATGTATGTCGATCTGTTGGTTTGTGTATGTCGATCTGTTGGTTTGTGTATGTCGATCTTTTGGTTTATCTATGTCGATCTGCTGGTTTAAATTAAGTCATTATAAAATTAAAAGTCATTTGTACGAAGAAAATAAACTAACGCTATTTTAATTTCAATTAGGATATGTGTGAAGGTGATTTCAATTTTAGATTGTTTATAGGGTTAGTTTACTTTCTTCATACAGATAACTTTTATTTTAAAATGACTTAGTATATTTTTTGTTCACGTAATATTGTATATTAAAAATAATAATAAAATAAACACTTTTTTAGTAAAACATTTTTCTTAATTAGTTGAAGCATGAAAGACATGAGAGTTAATCAAGATGAGTCTAAAGTCAATGACTGATTTATGTTGTACGAAATTTCTTAATTTTGATTGTTGTAGAGGAAAAAAATTAAGAAAGAACAGTGAATTTTAATTTTTAAAAAAATACTTATTAAAATGATTATTTAAAAAATTGAGACACAATCTACATGGTGATCATCATTTTCTTACACCTGATCATCATTGATCTACACGGTGATCAACGTTGATCTACACGATGATCATCATTGATCTACACGGTGATCATCATTGATCTACACGGTGATCCATATTGAGCTACATGGTGATTAACATCTCCTTACACCTGATCAACATCGTTGTCGTATTTGATCAACATTATGAAATATTTCATAAAAAAATTCTAAAAATATGTCGATCGTTTCGTTCACATATGTCAATCGTGTCCTTTATGTATGTCGGTCTATTGGTTTATGTATGTCGATCTTATGCTTTATGTATATCGATCTGTTGATTTGTGTATTTCAATTAGTTGGTTTGTGTATGTCGATCTGATGATTTATGTATGTTAATTTGTTGGTTTATGTATGTTGATCTGCTAGTTTAAACTAAATCATTATAAAATTAAAAGTCATTTGTACGAAGAAAGTAAACTAATGCTATTTTAATTTCTATCAGGATATGTGTGGAGGTGATTTCAATTTTAGGTTGTTTAATAGGGTTAGTTTACTTTCTTCATACAAATAAATTTTATTTTAAAATGACTTAGTATATATTTTTTTCATGTACCATTGTATATTGAAAATAATTATAAAATAAACACTTTTTTAGTAAAACATTTTTCTTTTTTACTTGAAGTATGAAAGAGATGAGAGTTAATCAAGATGAGTCTAAAGTCAATGAGTCATTTATGTTGTACGGAATTTCTTAGTTTTAATTAAAAGTAAGAAAGAATAGTGAATTTTAACTTTTTTTAAAATACTTATTAAAAGGATTATTTAAACAATTGATACACAATCTACATGGTTATCATCATCTCCTTACACCTGATCATTATTGATCTACATGGTGATCAATATTGATCTACACGGTTATCAATATTGATTTATAGAGTGATCATCATTGATCTACACGGTGATCAACATTGAATTACATAGTGATCAACATTGATCTACACGGTGATCAACATCTCCTTACACCTGATCAATATAATTATCGTGTTTGATCAACATTATGAAATGGAGTATTTCATAAAAAAAGTGTCGATCGCTTCGTTCATGTATGTCGATCATTTCCTTTATCTATGTCGATCTGTTGGTTTATGTATATCGATCTTATGCTTTATGTATGTCGATCTGTTGGCTTGTGTATGTCGATCTGCTGGTTTAAACTAAGTCATTATAAAATTAAAAGTCATTTGTACGAAGAAAATAAACTAACGCTATTTTAATTTCAATGAGGATATGTGTGGAGGTGATTTCAATTTTAGGTTGTTTAATAGGGTTAGTTTACTTTCTTCATAGAGATTACTTTTATTTTAAAATGACTTAGTATATTTTGTTTCCACGTAATATTGTATATTGAAAATAATAATAAAATAAACACTTTTTTAGTAAAATATTTTTTTTAATTACTTGAAGTATGAAAGACATGAGAGTTAATCAAGATGAGTCTAAAGTCAATGAGTGATTTATGTTGTACGAAATTTCTTACTTTTTATAGTTGTAGATGAGAGAAAAGTAAGAAAGAACATTGAATTTTAACTTTTTTTTTAAATAATTATTAAAATTATTATTTAAAAAATTGATACACAATCTACATAATGATCATCATCTCCTTACACCTGATCAATATTGATCTACACGGTGATCAACGTTGATCTACACGGTGATCAGCATTGATCTACACGGTGATCAACATTGATATACACAGTAATCAAGATTGATCTACATGGTGATCAATATTGAATTACACGGTGATCAGCATTGATCTATACGGTGATCAATATTGATCTATACAGTGATAAGCATTGATTTACAGGGTGATATGCATTGAATTACACGGTGATCAACATTGATCTACACGGTGATCAACATTGATCTACACGGTGATCAACATTGATCTATAAGGTGATTAACATCTCTTTACACTTGATCAACATCGTTGTCGTGTTTGATCAATATTATGAAATATTTCATAAAAAAAGTGTCGATCGCTTCGTTCACGTATGTCGGTCGATTCATTTATGTATGTCGATTTGTTAGTTTATGTATGTCGATCTGTTGGTTTGTGTATGTCGATCTGTTGGTTTATATATGTCGATCTGCTGGTTTAAACTAAGTCATTATAAAATTAAATGTCATTTATACGAATTTTCTTAGTTTTGATTGGTGTAGATGAGAGAAAAGTAAGAAAGAACAGTGAATTTTAACTTTTTTTAAAATACTTATTAATATGATTATTTAAAAAATTGAGACACAATAGAATATTTTAATATTAATTTACAAAAGTTGATAAGTTAAGTATCAATTTGAACAAGTATTACAAGTTTCAACCATTTACCTTTATTAACCCAATAATATGAGCTTTTAATACACTGTGACCTATTTTGCAGAAACAACTACACACCTACTCTATATTGCTTTTTTGCTCTAGACCGTTTTCCTTCCGTCTTCTAAACTCGTTAAGATGGGCTACTCTAGGGTGAGTGGCGACTTTTCCAAAGCAACAGAAGCATTATGATTTACAAAAGCAGATTTAGAAAAAATTGTAAAAAAATAAAGGGCAAATCATGGTAATTCCATTGTTAATAATCTCAAAACTCGATCGCTCCAATTGTTCATCAGTATATATCTCTCGATTGGAAAAATCTCTACCAAACAATTTGTACAGTGTAATTTGAAGGCAAGTGATACGCTGGTCTAAAAATCATTTGGTGCTGCTGCAAAAACACCCCTAGAGTGTCGTAGCCTGCTCTGTTCTTCAGCTCATTTTGATGCAGACTGTTGAAAGCCAGAGGTTAATTCAAGCTCCCAACAGTCATATTGTCAGCTGAGAGAAGATTGAGGAGATTGAGTTGCAAGAATCAAGGAGTGCAGCTGTATTCGGTTGGAAGGTGATTTGGTT
>JBBYHH010016590.1:0-26090 GCA_038382905.1 Daphne laureola
GTCCGGTGAGGTGGTGGGGAATTAAGAGGAAAGGAGAAAAAAAAAAACATGTTCAAGAAAGTATCCTTACGAAAATCAGAAACTCGAATTCCTGATAGCTCAGTTGGTAGAGCGGAGGACTGTAGTTGGTTAATACCTGATCGGAACGGATCATTCTTCTTTTTGGTGAACCTCTTCGTTCTTCCATCCATCCTTGGTAAAAGATGGGATTTTGGATCTGATCAATTTCTATGGCCTGGTGGCGGCTTCTTCCTTCTAAACTCCTCCAAAACCCTAACCGCCACACACCACCTCTCCAACTTAAACCCCCCTTCTTCTTCTCTACCTCCTCCTTCCTCATCACCCAAATCCCCAAAAAGCACAAACTCAGACGCCCTAAACCCGCCTCACCACGAACCCGACCCGTCCAACCCGATTCCATCCGGATCCCCCACCTGGAGTCCATTCTCGAACGCGACTCCTACTTCCGCTTCCTCACCAAGTCCAAGGAGTTCCTCGCCAAGCAGCCTGACCAAGTCCTCCGCCTCGCCGACGCCGGCAAGCTCTACCGCGAGCTCGGCTTCGCTCGCGGCCGCAAGATCGCCAAGTACCTTGTCCGCCACCCGCTCATTTTCACCACCTACCGCCACACCGACGGAAAAATGTGGCTGGGGTTTACGGATCTGATGGACCAACTTATCAGCGAGGAGAGGTCGATTATGGATCAAATGGAGGAGGATCAAGTTACCAAAGTCCGGAAATTGCTTATGATGACAAAAAATAAGCGGATTCTTCTCAGCAAGATTTATCACTCTAGGCTATTATTCGGGATTCCTGAGGATTTCAGGGAACGTGTCGAGAAATACCCAGATTATTTTCGAATTGTGGTTGAGAATGATGGGAAGAGAATGCTTGAATTGGTGAACTGGGATCCTGGTTTGGCCGTCAGTGCATTGCAGAAGGAGTTTATCTTAGATGAAGATAAAGTGAAGAAAGCATTTCGGTTCCCAGTTAAGTATGGGAGAGATCTGGATTTGGAGGTGGATGATGCGAGGAAGCTTAACTTGTTGAACACGTTACCGCTGGTCTCACCATACTCGGATGGATGGGAGTTGGATGTGTGGAGCTTGGAGGCAGAGAAGTACAGGGTTGGGATTTTGCACGAGTTGTTGAGCTTGACTCTGGAGAAGAGGGCTATGATACATCACATTGTGGAGTTCAGGGATGAATTTAGCTTGACGAGGCAGACTTACGATATGCTGAAGAAGCAGCCTCGGACGTTTTATTTGGCAGGAACAGAGATGAACTGGGCTGTGTTTTTGAAGGACTCATATGATGCAAATGGGGTTTTGATTCACAAGGACCCGCAGGTTCTTTTCAATGAAAGGCTGCGCGGGTACGCCCAAATGAGGGAATCAGATATGGTTTCTGGAGCTGCTCAAGACTGAAGTACTAGAGATGAAATTTTTGTTTGTTGTTGTTATATTATACGAGTATGACCTTATGATATATGCATTCAGCAATTCAGTTGTGCATATAACAAAAACTTTCTTCCCATGCTTTTTGCATCAACTCTAGAGTTAACCAGCTTCTAACTCTTCATAAACACAACAATAAACTTGATGAAATCAACCCCGGGATAGTTGGAACTTGGAATTGACCTGCAAAATCGTTATGATAAATTGATAACCACAAACAAACACACACAAAAAGTTGCATGCACACTCTAAAATCCTTCGTAAAGGCTAGTGATATGAAGTCACCGTCGATGGCTTTGAACTTTGGACTTCTTGCTGCTGCTCCTCTGCCCTACAACACTGCTTCTGCTTCCATTCGGCACCACTGATCCAACTCGGCCCACCCTGCGAGCTGCTCTTCTTCGAGTGTTTGAACTGCCACCACCAAGAGCTGCTTTGGCCACGCTGTCAGTGAGCACTTCCCTTGCTCTTTGTGGTTTAATTGGCTGCTTGTTCAGGTACGTTAACTTCGGGAGGAGGCCACTAACTGCCTTGCGCAGCTGGTCATCACTGATGTTGCTCTGAATAGGATTTCCCAGCAGGTTAAGTGCCAGCAACGAGTTGTAATTCGCAACAAGTTGACCGAGGGCTTTCATTGTTGTGATCCTGTTGAAGCTCAGGTCCAGAACAGTTACCTTTAACAGCCTATGTAAACCTTCCACGTCACTGATCTTGTTCCCAGCAAGATACAGTTCTTTGATCAAGGTACAGTTGGACAGACCTGATATCATGATCAAGCAACCAACAATGAGCTTTGGGGGCAATTCTTGCATTTGCTTTACAGGGAAGTGGATCTTTTACAAGTATAACAAAGATAAAACAGAAGTAGGTTCAAGATAATTACCATGTCCAATTCGAGAAATCCGGTTGTAACTGAGGTCAAGTACCCGCAACCGAGTTAATTCTCTAAGTCCTTCTGTTGTGTTGATCTTGTTTTTCGATAAGTTCAGAACATGAATGCCCTTTGGAAGTGATCCTGGAGTGATGTGCACTGCACCAGGAAGCTGAATTACATTTTTGCCAAACCATACAGTATAAGATTATGGCACATTTGTCTTAAATGAACATCAAGATCATACCTATAAAGTTGTTGGATAGGTCAACGGACTTGAGGCTGGAGAAGCCTGAGATAACAGGTACTACCTTCAAACCAGCACCCGACATGTAAGCCATGGTTGATGAAGGATTTAGAGATTGAATGATGGTATTGGCATGCAAGATTTCCGCAGAAAGATTGATAGGACGTCCAGCTATCGGGGGCGTGCTTGTTACTGGTGATTTACCATGATCAGGTGAAGGTGGGAAACTTATAATCTCCTCACCATTGGTATCATCAGTTGGAAGTATGCATTCGGTTTCAAGATCTCTCACCCAGCCATTTACTCTATTGAAGGATGATGATGAACCAGCAGGGAAAGCTATCCACTGCTTCTGTTGCCACAAACCAGAAAGTCCGGTATGGAAACCATCCCAACTGCTGTTGTCATTGTACTTATTGGTAGGGCTTTTATCTGTGGACTGTTCGGTAAATGATCCAGGTGACTCCATGTTGCTCAGATTCACAGCCTGATTTGGCCCTGGCTCAAGCGTATCTGAGTAATAACCACCTGGCTGGTTTATGATAAGACCATCTTTTTCTATCTTTGCTTTCGAATTCCGGGTTTTCTGCAAGTTCCGGTGGCTCCAGAGGAACAATTTCCACCACAGTTTTCGGCTTGCAGAAGGTAGGAGTTGACTAGAAGAGTGTTTCTTCAACATCACCCTATCAGCACTCCGATGTGTCATAACAGAAGCAGGGCTGTAAGAAACTAAATCCTCTCCAGCACTTCCAGATAACTCCCACTGTTCCTGTAAAGTGTGTGAATTGGGAGAGCGAAGCCTGTGGGCTGCCTTTCTTAGTACATCCCTCCTTTCCAGATTAGAGCAGGAGCGCATAAGCCTTGGTGATGCCCAGAATTCAACTCTGCCAGCTCCGGGATCACTAACATGGCCACTTTGAATCATATCAAAACTCTTCACACCATCTGCCTCCTCTTTGACCATTGCCTCTTCTGTCATTTCAACTCCTTCATGAATGGAACTGACACCTTTAGCTTGAAGATCGAAATCAGAAAACTCTCTTTTGATAGAGGCGTTTTCTTCATGCTCATCTTCACCTTCATATGCTACATCTGCTACTGCATCACTAGTACCACCAATCCCCTCATCTGAGACTCTATCACCACCAGGTGAATTCTTCACACTTTCAAAAAGTGGTGATGCAACTAAATTCAATGATTTCAACTCCTTGTTGTGTAGAGGTGTCCCCGAAGCTTGCTCGAGCTTTTCCATATGCAGGGCTCTCAGTGCTGCAGCTCTTGAGGGAACAGTATTCTCCTACAAGAATTGAAACATTCAGAATAGACATTTGAGGAAACTATACATGTCAGCTTAAACAGAAATACCCAGAAGTTAACTGATCCTCACCTTATGTTTCTTCTTCCAAGCACTTGGCGTGCAGAAGCAATCTAGAATTGCCGCCATTTGCTCAAAAGAACCAGATGGAATATATATATGTATATATATATTACTTCGAAATCTTATCTTCTGTTTACTCCTTTATTTTTACCCTCCTTTCTTTTAACTTTCAGAATATCATCTTGTTTGAGCTCACATCTCCTATCATCTGCCAAAGAAGCTATGACAGCAAACAAAAAATTTCTGAGGTCACATGGTGGACTGACACATACAAACCTTAGCCATAATCAATGGGAAGCCACCAAACCAATGACCGGGTACTATAAGCGCCACCGGAAAAGAAACCGCAAACGCCTTCTCCGCGAAGACAAGACTGAACTATGCTGTTGGCCAGAGTTGTAAATCCAGTTGCTTCTCTTCAGAAGCTTCACAAAATCTGTCTTTTAAAACGACCCTCCTGCAATAGCCCCAATAAACTAAACGTGTCAAAACATGCAATCACGGATATAGACTGCAGAACCCCATGGAAGCAGGCAAAAAAAATCGAATCCCTCGGTTCGGAATCCACTCGTTGTCATTAATTAAGCAAACGAAAGCATCACGGGAGATATTATCAAAGCCCATTCGTCACATCATCGGCTTTGACGAAGAAAAAAGACAACTTTGCTTCTGGGAATTGCAGGCAAAAACATGTATCCTATGGAAAATTCTCGTAAGAAAGGACCCTCAAAGAATTCACAGGCAGCAGCAGTTAATGAGTGAATAGTTTATACCTATTGAAGCCGCGAAAAGAAAGCTCAAGTCTTGTTGTACGTAAATCTAGGATCTTTGCCGGCTGAAGCTTCCTTCGTAGCTTAGAATTGCGTTGAGGGAGCCTAGATTTTAAGCTGGAAAGAGACGGGAAAGAGGCAGATATAGGCCCGTTTGGCAACAACTTTTTAAAAGTAATTTTTGCGTTTTGAAAAGCTATTTATGGATAGAGTTTAGCGTTTAGCTGTAACTGTTCGATTTTAACCGTTAAAAAATTATCCAAAACGTTACGGTTATTTGAAACAGTTATTGTCAAACGTGGCCATAAAGTAATTAGTGAACCCCATTGACGCGCAGGTTAGACAGTGCTATGAGGAGCCTCCTCCTTACGGGTGTTAAAAAAATCCAGAAAATCGTAAAACCGAACCGAACCGTATTAATCGAATAAAAAAACCTGTAAATTGAATAAATCGTTAACATACGGGGACGGTTTACGGTTTTGATCTTATAAATCCGTTGATATCCGAACCGAAACACATGTGCATATTTTCAAACAAATTTCTGGTATTCATCTCTACTCAATCCTAATTTTATCTTATATTCTATTTAAAAATAATAATTCTTTCGATTAAAGTTATTATTTTTTATGTGCAAGTTACTCTATTTTTTTAGATACTCTAAATCTACACATAAATGTTATAAAATATTAAAATATCTCTTAATATATTGAATAAAGTTGTAACATAAATACACTTGAGAAATATATGCGGATATCCGCACCCTGAACCGTATAAAATCGTAAACCGAATAACCCGTAAACCGAATAAACCGAATTCGACAGAGCAAATACTTTTTTTCCACTATCCATCCGAAACCGGCCCGTGAACACCCCTACTCCTCCTACCTCAATTTTTTTTTTTTTTTTTTGTCAAAAATACCTCACAGTTTTAATACATGATTTAATGTTGGATGATAAAGATGTTCACGGGATGGGGCGGGACCGATAATAGAGAAAATGTTATCTATAGGCAATGGGGTGGATATCCTCTTTTACTATCTGTAATCGACCTGCACTACGCAGGTGTCTGCACGATAACGGATTTTTACGGATCAGGTCACGTGTATCCGCACTATAATAAATAATAATATCATGAAGAATGTGCTTTTAAAATAAAAAAATTGACTATAAAACACAAAATGGATAAATATTATGCAAATAATAGGAGTAATTATGAATGAAAGACGATGAAATAAAGTAGGAATATATGGGGCGGGCGGATACCCGTAGGTAATGCACATAATAATAGTAGTATGTAAATAGTAATAGTGTATATGGGGCGGGGTGGGTACTCGCGGGTAACGCAAACAATAATCTAAAACGTACCATAACTACTCGGTTTATTCGGTTTTTGGAAAAATCAGATATCGGTTTCTACGGACCTCGTGTTTTTAGGTTTCAGATTACGTGAGGCGGCTCGGGTTTGCGGATTTACGGTTATTTTTAACACCCTTATTGGAGGATAAGTAATTAGAGGATTAGAAGATTGAATATTAGGGGTATTTAAGTAAAATAAATGAATCAAAGTTTCTAAAAAATGAAATGTATCAATTTTCCAGACACATCTTAAAAAGAAATACGCATCATTTATTTAAAGATGAAGGGATTATAAGGTAAGCTAAAGATTTTAGTTTCTAAAGTAGATTTTCCAGACTTTTTTAACAAATTCTTCCAAATGAAAAATTGAGTCAAATATAACATCAAAAATTAAACATAATTATTAAAATGAGACGAATGTAGTACATACTCTTAACTTACTTATTTTACATTTGTACTCCACTTTCTACATCTCTTTCTCCAACCTTCTCTCTTCCCAGAGTCGCGACCATCACCCTACACCACTTACTCTAACCCCGTACCATATCTAATCCCAGTCACTACACATAACAGTTGCAGATTCAGAGAGACTACCCAAAACTAGGGCACTATGACAAAGGATGCAAGGTTGGAGCGAGATGTGGTTGTTCCATATGGCCTAGGTGACATCATGAGGATGATGAGGGAATGGGTTGGCGCCATGCGTTTTAGAGGAAGAGGGCGGGTATTTGTAGAGAGAAAGGGATCGCGAGTGGTGTGACATCATGGCTGGGGTGACTTGGTGCAAAAAGAAGAAGCGTTAATAGCAAACAACGAGTGACAATGGTGGTGGCAGTGGGAGTGGCAGTGGCGGGGGATGGGGTGTGTGGTGATGGAGGAGCTAGGGATGTGGAGGAGGGCAGGGTGCAAATAAAAGAAATACCAACTTTTAGGTAAAATTGATATGGTTAGAAATTTGGGGGTCCAACTGTTCTAACAAGTTACAAATAGGAGTTAGGTTGATGAGAAGACATTATAGTGTGATGTTTTTAGGCAATTTCCCAAAATCCATAGTGGAAACTATATAATTGCCTTTTTTTTTTGTTTTGTAATTTTTTTTTTTCTTTTCTGCGAACGGTTTTATTTGTGCCAATTTCATCATTCTCTGATTCACTTTTACCCGTCTTTTGTTTAGACCGCTCAATTTATTAACGGAAATGCCTCAAGTCCCTAATATTAATACTAAAAAATCTCCCTTCTAACTTGTCCTCACTACTTGTATTATGATGTGAGATTTTTCCAATTAAAATGTTCGGTCCCACCCATAAAAAAAAAAGAAGATGTTTGGTCCCATCCCTTGAACGAAATTGAAGCCCTATTTCTCGTGATTATCTCGTTGTAAAAAAAGAAGGGGATCAGACAACGAAGGTGCACCATGGCTTGTACTTCCTTGTAAACAACAACAATGCCTAGGGACTTCTCATGATGTTAAACTTTTCGCCAGTGGCCACCAGATCATTCAACTCTTTGCGTCGGTGCTACGTATTTTCTTAAGGAGTCTCTTGGCATCCTCTTGACACGACGACCTCTCTAAAGGAGTGAGATCGATATGTATGAGAGGCAAAGCAAGTCTATGAAGAGACGAACTCTACAAACACAAAAAAACAAAATAAAATAACTTAGATTTGGAATTGTAATTCATGTTCGTGGATCAGAAATTTCTATTTTTGTCCGCTAGCTGGAATTGATTTGGAGCAAAGTTGCATACTTTCTGAATCTTCTTTCTGGCCGGAAAGTCTCTGGTTTCTCATTTGCGTTTCTATGACGGAGTTTACAAAGAATTTATTATTTTCAAGTTCAAGCAAGAGGGAGAAACATGATAGAAATTTGTCACTAATTACGTTACTAGCCAGCCATCCAAAACTTTCTAGCGTTTGACTCTCTTATTAAAAGTGTTGATTGTTCTTGATTTAAGATGTTTCAATACTGTTTATTGGTCGAGAGGAAACAAAGTTTTTATTTGCAATTCAAGATAAGTTTTTTTTTTAGAAAGAATGTCTAGTCATTCAATAGCGAACAGTCTGAGGTTGAATAAACATCCGAAGCAGAGATAGTTCTCTGACCATTACTAACGCTCTAAGCAAGTAGCAAGCGGAAATCCACCTAACCGCCCACAAACTTAAGGTCAGTGAGAGATATACCAAAACAAACAAAATCCAACCAACTTAGAAGCTTAAGGCTCCTCGGCAATTAACATCCATAGAAAACACAATTCAAATCATAATGCTAGAAAATGAAAGGAGATTCACTAGACATAAAGAATAGCAACACCAAAAGGCGATGAAGTGACCAAGATGTAGCCATTGTCTGCAAGCTCTTTCAAATAGCCACATGACTTGATTCAAGGATCCATCTGCAGCATTCGCAAGACCGCATGAGACTTCCGTCCTCCTCCATTGTAGCCACGCAAACTGTATCCGAAAGAGTCTATTCCCTGCAAACATACCTGGAAAGCGCAAACAGATGAAAAATTACATCTCGAAAAGTATTATCCAAAAGAAGTTAATTGATAAAGAAACATAGTACACATGCCCATTTCAATACAGAAGCACTCTCATCACATTAAAAACAATAAGAAAAAAATAATTTGATCTACAGAAAAGATGCAAGAGTCACCTCTTAAGTTTGTTGAGATGAAGAATAAATTGGAGCATCCAACTTTTCTAAGCAAAACAAATTAGTTATTAGGGTTTATTGTACTACAAAGAAGAAGAAAACGGGTTGGACAAACCAATTCGTGGGATCAAGCTTCTCTCCGGTAATGGAGAGATCTAGTATTACACTTAATATTTTTTTATGCATTAATTAATATAAATTTATTTCAAATTACAATTCGTGGAAGGAGCTAAACAAATACTGACATGACAATAGTGATGTGACAATATGTACAAATTGAGGGAGTTATTGAATGTATGCATAGCAGGACTTAATGTGAAATTAATTTTTGTGAGACAGATGTAATTTGAGGTATTTTAATTGTGTTTTTTGGGGGAAGAAACGAAATTGAGAATTTTCGAGTTGGAGGTGGGGCTTTTCTGCAGTTCATGCACATGCGATGCGATGCCATGGATGGTGTGGTACGTGGCTGTGATTGTGAGTGAGTGAGTGGTGAGGTGATAGAGAGACGGGGGATTATGATCGATCCTACACTTCCGTTCCATGCATCTCCCTCCAATCGCTATCCCCTTCCTTCCTTTCCAGATTTCAAAAATATAAACTCTTCTTTACCAAAAAACGACAAAACAAAAAACCTTATTCAACACATCCTAAAGTTAAGTTATATATTTGAAAACAAAAGAGACTAATCTTCATTATGTTTTTGTTTTTGTTTTTATTTCATGACCTTTGTTAGAGTATTTAAAAAGTTACTAAAACGGAAATGTGTTATATGACTTTTAGAACCACCTAAAAAAAAGTGTTGCATTCATTTTAAAAGAGAGAGAGTAAGTACTTTTTTATGCAAAAATAAAAAATATTAATTCAAAGTGAATGAGAAAAATGCTGGGGTTTAAAAATGTGTGCAAATAATAAAATAATATTTTTCATCGTGATGATTTCATAAATTTTTTCCATTAACAATATCAAATCAAAATTACATATATCAAGTCTATCATATATCAAGTCTCTCAACTAATGAATCATCTCACTCACAAACACAGCACAACATCACAAAAACCTAACCGCACCGACTCCGGTTCTCCTGTCCCATAAACCCCATGTCCCTCTCTGTCCCCTCCCTTAACTAGCAGCCACGTGTCTAAGTGTGGAGTAAATTCAATAATTACTATATAGTAACTTAAGAAAAGTTAGAAAATAAAAAGGAGAGGACACTCCCAAAATGATGATAAAAAAAAAATATCCAAGTACCGAATTAAGATATAAAAAAAAAATGAAAAACATTGGTCTAAAGAAGTAGGGTATGGGTACAAAGAAAATAACATAACTTTCTATATATCCCAGACGAAGACCATGAAAAGCTGTTTTCCCATCCTCATCCTTAGGTTAGGAGCACTTAATTTGTTGAACACTACAGACAGTGTTAGAAATTTCGGATGAGACATGAAAAAAGATTGGATTCTGGAGTTGGACCCCTGGCCCTAGAGTAGCGTCATTTTTGGGCCGCGCCTTGGGCCAGCTATACCAGGCAGCCCACTTTATTTTTTTGGCCAATCAACAACCATTTACCCATCAATATCCATCCTCTACAGAAACCTATACTATAGTCCTCTTTCCAAACCATCCAATCAACCAAATAAACAATTCAAACTAACAAATAATTATTGAACTCATCAATACAATATAATAATGATAGAGTAATATACTAATAATACATGCTTTGCCTTTAATCATTGCGATAATATATTGTTCCAAATGAAAACGACGAGGGTTTATAATGGATGAAAGAGAGTTTAATTTCCATGAATTTCGAGTTTAATTAAATTTGAGGTTTCAGTTCACTGTAGTAGGTGCATTTTTTTTTTTCTTTTTTAATTTATTTTATTAGGGTGCACTTCATTTAATTTTGATTTGTCATCCGACGTTGATTGATACTATATAAAGTAACTTGTATTATTGGATGTTTTTAATTCTGATGTTTAAAAGAAAATTTCATCAAAAGGTTGATTATAGGCAATTAAGCATGCATCTAAATACACATTAATTAAAAGTTAAAACCCTAGCTGCCATGCTCTCTATGTTGTCGCTCCAAACTTACCTGTCACGCCCGTCCATCGTCATCGTCTGTCATCGCTTGGTTAGGTCAATCTTCTCACTAGAGAATTTGGTGCTCTCTCGTTTATCCTCATTCCTGCTGCTCTGGCGCCTTTCCGGCTTACCAACGCTCGAGGCTTCGAATCAACTTGTGTTGACGGCTCCATTGGGTTCTCTTCTCCCTCTGATTGTGCAACCATGATCTCGTCTTGCCCCGAAGGCCCTGGGTGCGGTGCTCGCCAAAACCTAGAGCTTCCCTCTCGCCGACGCCGCGGTCAGGAGTCTGCTCCCCTCTCGGCGTCGCATCATGGTTGGTCTCGGATGAGCGGTTGGCCTCTTGCCCGTACTGGTCTGGTTTTGTCCAGCGCTACCTGCAATGCTTCATTCTCCGCCCTTTACGGGTGGTGGTCTGCATGCGAGTGGTGTTCTCTAGGAGGGTTGTGTGGCCGTGGGTCTTTGCAAGGGTTGGGTATTATGTGTTTTCGTAAGTGTTTGTGTTTATCTGGAATGGCTCCTCGTTTCTCTCGGGTAGCGTCAGAAGTGGTTGTTAGTGGGGCTCTGGTGGGGATTGGCGGGTTGGAGGCGATGGTTGAAGCGTTTAGCCACAGTCTGGTGGGGCAGGGAGACTTCCCACCTCACCCAACACCATGAGGTTACAGCCCTGGAATGGACCAGGTTTTGCGCCACCCTGTTTTGCTCCTGCTCAAACGTTTTGGACCAGTTATAGGTTATTTCTGATTTTGTTTAAGTATTGTCTTATGGTCTTCTGGTTGGTTTTCTTTGGTTGTTGTTGCGTAGATATTTTCTATTGGTTTGACAGTTCACCTTTTGTCTGCACGTTCATAACGAGATGACATTGGGTTCCATGGAAATCTTTATGCATGGTGTGCCTTGGTTGAAATTGAAGATGTATACTGCTCTGTTATAACTCATTATGCATTTGTTCAACTGTTTGGTAGCCTTTCTTAAAGGATGATGCGCCGATTGGTGGATTCTATACTAGTTCTAGCTAATAGCTCTCCTTCTTGTTCCAACCTTTTATTATTTCCAAGTTCTCGTTTGGTGTTTGCTTCCTTTTGTGCTCTTAGTAGTCTTGAGTTGTCTAGGTGTTTGGTTGTTTTTCAGCTCTATAAACTCTGGCTTGTGTAATTTTCATTGAAAGTAATAACATGCCACACGCATGAGTAATTGAGAAAGGATGTAGATTTTGCTCGCCACCTAGAGAGTGTTGCCTCACTTGTGCACGTGAGAGCCTCACTGGGATTCTTATGCTTCTTTCTAGGTGCCTCAGAGACCTCCTCCGACGCGTCACCTCTCGGTCGCTTGCTAGGTGGCCCGTCCTCACGAGCTGTAGAATCAATATGAAGCTTTCCTCGGTTCCGGGCCATCCCAAAATATGGGGATAGTGGGTCACCGAGGAAAACCGTCGAGACAAATCCATCGTCAATCTCACCATCCGGGGAAGACCGTACGTTAGACCCGATTGAAGAAAGAAAAGATGGAATATAATTCATACCTGATTGAATGAAAGATCGTGTCTCGGCGTCCTATATTTCCTTGCGTCTCGGCTGAAGAGCAAATTTGTTGAATAAACAACCTAGTACGGACTCGCCCCCTTTTATAGTGCCATGTCGCGACTCGAACCTTCACGACACGTGACATGACGAGAACGTGCATATGCCAAATGGCTAGTCTTAACCACCAGATGACACGTGACGACACACAACTCAAACGACAGTCGTATTAATGGCGACAAGTGTCGTCGAAGAGGTCAAACGTCACGAGAGTTAAACCGTCCCGACCGTTATAAGCGAGCAACGGTCGCAATGCTTGGAGGGGGGGGGGGGGCAAAAGGTGGGTCCCACCCGGTCACTCCCAAGACCACTCTGATCTCGTGTCCGAGGTCGCACTACCCATGTGAACCTCAGACGAGAACTCACAGACCTTACCGTGTATAACGATCCCGGACAAACAACACATTCTCAGGATCTCGAGAACGGACCTTTATAACCATACTTATGGGTCCGACCCAAATAACATGTGTCCACCATTAGGTCAATGATCAGTGGAGTCGAGACACGTGTCATAAGGGAATCCACTTTGTGTCTATAGAGAGAGGCCACATGAGCCTATAAATACCCTCATTCCTCCTTGAGAAATGCAAGTAACATTAAATACTCTCAACCCGACACCGCCGAGAACAATGCCTTAACGGTTCTTCCCGTGATCCCTCCAGGTGCACGTAATTAAAAGGAAAAAGAAAATTAACATCCGTCAAGCCAACACAGCAGTGATGAATCAGCCATTTTACAAAGTATGTGGCGAAAAGTTACTAATCCTGAACATCACGCCAAATTCATCCATTGTCCCTTAACAACTGTGCAGTGCCAGTGCGCAATTCCAATCGACTCTGGATATCATCGTCTTCCTCATCTCTCCCCCCCAATTTCTCTTCTCTTCTGCTTTATTCTTATTCTTGTTGAATCCTTCCTTTTTATCACATCCCCTAAATACCCCTTCCTTCCTTCCTTCTTCTTCGACTACCCTTGTTCTTTTTATCCACTCCCGACTTCTTTGCGTTTAAATTTCAGAACCCAACCCACACGCCCGGCCCTAGTCCTCGCTCCATGCCCTTTGTTCTCCACTGAAATTGGGTTCCCTTTTCCACCCTCTTGATCTTGCATTTCTAGGACTCTTTTCGGGTGGGCCAATCTTGTTCTGCTGTTTTGACATCTAGGGTTCTGTACTATTCCTCTTCGATTCTCCTTATAGTTAGTTAGTTAGTTAGTTATTGATGGGTTCGATGGCATGGCAATCGGCGGCTGCCCTCCTTTGCCTTTTTCTGGGAAATGTAACGTCCTCCGCCAGGGTTCCGTTTTGTCACAAGTCCTCCGTCGCGGCCTCCATCTTGGCGTTTGGAGACGACTTCTGTCCACTAGATGCTGCTTTTGGCCACTCTTTCGGTCCTATTGAGGTGCGAATTCTTATGTGTCTCTTCGTTAATGAACTTTGTGGGTGGGTGTGTTTGAAGCTCAAGTTTTGATTAAGGGATGAAAACTCTAGCAGTAGTCCTCATTTTCCATTCTGAATGTTCATCTCATCTTAGTTGAAACTGGTTCCCTAACCCTTACTTCTGTAATTATTGAAATAGATGAATCTTGTTCTGATTTTAGCAACATTTTTGTGCTGTTTCATTTCTGTGAAGGGTGATGAACATTTGTTCCAGAAGGGGATTAAGATGCTTCACAAGAACAGTCATGACTATATAGCTGTGCTCTTCTATGCATCCTGGTGCCCTTTCTCTCGGTCGCTTCGACCAAGCTTTTCTTTCCTTTCTTATATGTATCCTTCCATCGCTCATTTTGCAATTGAAGAATCAACTATCAGGACAAGGTTTGAGAAATGCATCTCTTAATCATCGTATAGGAAAGGAACGTCTGCAGTGTAGCATTGTGTCCCCTGACAATGTTGATTATTTCTGCAGTGTACTCTCCAAGTATGGAGTTCATGGTTTTCCAGCACTAGTCCTTTTGAATTCAAGCATGCGTGTAAGATATCATGGATCACGCACTCTTGGTTCTCTCGTTGCCTTCTACAGCGATGTTACTGGTAAGACATGTTCTTCTTAGGTTCTGGAACAGTTAGCTTTCGGTGGTAGTTGGTTTGTTCTTGTTCTTTCTTTTGCTATAGGTTAGTTACTAGCTACCTCGAGTTCAGTCTTATTCATATTATTGGTTCCTTCACATTCGCAGGTATTAAGACCGCTGCCCTTGATACTAAATCGGTCGACAAAATTGAACTGCGGTCGGACCCTGAGAAGCATAATAGCATTGATCAAGAGAGCTGCCCGTTTCCATGGGCAAGGTCTCCAGAGAATTTGCTTTGTCACGAGACCTATCTGTCTCTGGCTACTGCATTTGTGCTAATGAGACTAGTTTACCTTTTGTATCCAACACTGCTTGCAGCTGTTGTTTTCACTTGGAGGAATCTGGTTCAGACTGTGAGGCATGGAAGTTTTTTGGACCATTCTAAAGCTTACGTTTGTCGGACAGTACAGTTGTTCAGGTCCCTTAGGGAACCTTGTAAGAGAAGCAATTTGCAGGAAGGAGCGATCAATGCTCGGGCGTGGGCATCAAAATCGTTGGCCTCTGTCTCTATTGGCGACACTAGCACAAGCCAGAGAAGGAGAGTTCATGCTGCTGATCCTTTTTGATGTTGGCGGTGAAAATGTCGGATACAGAAGTGTTCATTGAAGCAGATATTTGTCTCAACCACTGGTTGTGTTAATCTAGTGCTCTTATTCTGTCTTCAGTCTTTCATACTCCATTTTTGCGTCGCAACAGAATTTAAATTGATAGTACACTGCTTTGGCCAGCCAGTGGGTATGGGAATAGTCTGACATATTTCTAGACCCAGTAGCCTTATTGTGCTAATCAATCATCGGTTAGTTCTGTTACCGTAGTTGCTTTCCTGCTTGAAAGCAGATTTCTTGTGACACTCATTAAAGATTAAACGCAAGTTTGTTTGTACCTTCAAAAAGGCATGCGCAATTAAAGGGCAAGAAATAAAGTTCTAGAGCAACAGAATGTTTTGGCCTGATTTCAGAGCAAAGCGACGTAAACCAAAGATGATCCCTCTCCCTCCCGGCTCAGCTTGGTCTTTGAAAAAGATTTCATTTTTGCTACCTGATATTGACATTCACCTGGCTACTCAACCTTCCATAGTAGGCACCCGCAAAACTGGACAAATAATTGTTCCTCCAATATTGTATTGTACTCATAAAAGGTGAAAGTAGCAAGGACTAAAATGTGAAGAAAAGAGGTCACCCAAACAGCCACGTCTTAAACCTATTGTCTATTGATTGTAGACTCTTCACGTCTTCTTGTTACACACAAAGCATGCCTTACTTTGTTAGAAGAACCCAACTTGGAACGACACTTCAAAATTCTCCCTTTCAGTTTAAAAAATAAAAATAGTAGTAACACCTAAAGATACTCTCTCATACTCCGTGAAGCCCTCCATCAAGACATTAACCAATCTCTACTCTGCCACTATCTTTCTTCACAATCTGAAAATACAAACATTGCAACTCTGTTAGATAGCCCAACAAATAATTATTGCATATGCATTCGGACAATTACTATTTCGCAAGTGACAATGGTCGTAATTGTCACGTAAGGTCGATTCGAGAAAATGATGAACATGGAGGAGAAAGTTTTGCTGGAGCACTAGAATGATAGGTTTCACAACTGCATTTTATTGTCTTGCAATTTTTCTGTACTTCATTCTGAGACCAAACAAATTATCAAGAAATTGCAATACAATCAGTAAAGAAGCCATACTTCTCTAGACATATAACAGAAAGTGATTCATTCAAAGAATTTTTCTTAAAAACATAACAAATCACCACCTACACAACTTTTTGTAAAAGTGAGACAAATATAAACAAGCACAGTTTTAGAAACATTCATGCAATGGTCCAGGTCTCAACATAAATTGCACACAAATTAATGTGCAGAGTAGACCTCAAACAAGAAACACAGCTTACCATACCTGTGATATTTGTCGTTTAATTTTCTCACTAATTGGCCCATCTAGAGCTCTCTCTGCAAGCTCATAATACAATGTGGTGCCATCTGGACCACTGACCTTGTCCTTCTGCAGATATCTGGAAGAATACATATTGATCATGTTAAGTAAATTTGCCAACAGAAGAGTAACACATAACTCAACCAAATTATTGTACACCCTAAACTAGGCTTCAAAAAAAGAAAAAAAAAAGAGGCAGTAACTATTCTAACAATGACAACAGAAGCTTCAACAACTGGTATTTACCTTTGCTGGACAAGAGTTTCCAGCGCTTCTTTGATGTTGCCAAGGACTGGATGGTTTTCGTTAGTCTCGAGCAAGCCCAAACGCTTCAAATGATGCCAGAGTGTCTCTGTGCAAAAAAAACTCTTTTCAACCAACCTTGACATCATGAAATAAGTCAATAACCATAACATTAGTGGCTGAAGATATCCACATGTCTTCTTATTTCTCTTTCCTTTTTATCCTTTAGTGAAAGATGGGGGAAAACAAGAAAACTCATGGCATATTTTAGAAAAATTTACTTGGTTTTAATGACAAACTACCAAGGAAAGGTTACTTACAGATTGTAAAAAGAAGGAAAAATTGGATTTGAACTAATTGATGCAGTATTCTGGTTTGCATTACATGGAGCCTAGCGAATGGAAAATAGTGGCCTATGGCAGGGCCAGGATTAAGCAAAACTCTAAAACTAATGATGATAACCAGCCCAAGTTTGAACAATCTTGATACTCGTATTAAACATATTGCCAAGTTTGAAGAACAGAGACACTACCTTCTGGAAGTTTGCCTCCAGCAAGGTGGATGATACTGATTACAGTAAAGGTAAAGCCAGCCATGTGTGACGAATTTACATCCTTCACATATTTCTTGTATACCTCATCAGGCAACTCACTAATAAGAACATAGGACTTGATGTCAGCAACATCTGGAAATACGGTCAGACAATAGTTAGATCCAGAAAGAGATGCGAAAGAGGTAACTCTTCTCAATTCTAACTAGGATATGCTTCAGATTTGTTTATAATTACTAGTTCCTCACATTAAGTTGAGCTCAGAAATACTAACTTGAAAAAAGAAGTTTTATGCTGAATATAAATACAAAACCTAACTAGATCAACAGTTCTTTAACTGATTTTCAGTCAACTGATCAGTGATGGTGGAAACATTGAGATTGGAAGAAGATTTTCGGACATTTTCAGACACTCTTTTCTCATCTGAACATCATAAGATTAGCTGTTTGCAGAGAAACTCAGCTGTGTCATATGCATCATCAGCAACTATGTGATTGTGTGAGTTAAAGATTAGACAAATTAGAGACATTAGATAACAATGGTCCTGGTTCTGCAATAAGATGTGGCCTTATCGATGATCATACCAACACTACAACTTAGAGCAAATGCAATGTTCAGAAACTCATTACCAACTCACTAAGCGTCTTATCTTTGTCATATGATATGAGCAAACAGCAAGACAAGTCTACATGTCATTCACAGCATAAAGATGCATAACTTGAAATTCCAAACACGATGGTCCTAGGTAAATAAATCAACGGGTCTAATATCTCACTCTTTTGTGATGCACGTCCTTGATTAGCAGATGATGGACGGATCCTTTGTAATTCACGCAGTTCATAGCCGAAAACATTTGAAAGTGTTTTCTTAGCCTGGTCAATGATGTAAGCAGGAAGGGCTCGCTGATGATAATTCTTGGTAACCAATTGGGTGAGCTCATCCCTCTTAACTGGGCATCCTGAGCTCTGGTGCGTTTTGAAGAATATATAGCGTATCACTTCTGCAACAAGCTTGTATTTTTCCTAATGAAACTAATAACATCGATCAACATATGTTCTGAAATAAGCGCAAATATGAAAGGCTGAACAACAGTCACCTCTTTAGAAATATCAAACTGTGAGAGATTTTCATCTTCATCGCTCATCCTACATCAGAAACAGCCAAATAAGAAGAAAATACAGTAACTTATTTACAACTGATAACAGCAGAAAACCGAGAGAGAAAAGAAAAGGGAAAATGGAAATGGCGATAGACTTCATTTGGAGATTAACATTTCATGTAAAAAGCTTGAGGGAAACACATGTATTCGTTGTATTAACTCTGGAGTAATATGTGAAACCTAGTTTGTACTGACATGAGAGGCAAGAAGGAAGTAGGTAGGAACCAAAGATGATTGTAAAGAGAGAGAGAGAGAGAGAGAGAGAGAGAGACCTGGAAAACCCTATGCGAAATCACACACCAGAATCTGGGAAATCCCTTGCAAAATCACAGCAGAAAATAAAAGATGCAATTCAAGGAGAGGAAGCGCGAAGCCGAAGATATGGCGTGGCGCTATTATTTTGCAGAAGAGAAAAGGGTGAAGTGTTGACTGTTGAGTGAGGACGACGACCCACAGCCTTGTGTTGGGCTACACTCCAGCCCAATTGAAAACTTTGCTCATGTAAAAATGGTTTCTTTTTATTAACATTTAATGTCCCATCATAAAATAAAATCAAACCATTGATAGATCTTTATTAGTACTATAACTTTCTAATATTAGCTATATTTTCGGTATTCAAGTTATTCTCATTCTTTTTAGTAAGGTTTATGGTTTTATGAGATCTGAAAGTGACCCACTACCACTAGCTAGGTTAGTCTACTTTCTAAAGTTTTGCTGCCTTGTTTTTGATTGAAACATCTGTATTTTGGGAGCTTTTACCCATTAATTATTGTCTCATTTAGATTAGTTTTTTCGTGTTGAGGGATTTAATAAAGAGCTACCTTATATGGGCCTTAAGTAGTATTTGCGGCAGAAAGCAAAATGAATACTCTATTTTGGTTGTGTTTTCAGGAAAAAAGTGGAAAGTAAATGTAAAATTTACAAAATCATCATATATAGTTCTAATTATGGAAGTAGGTCATCTGTTGGGCGGGGTGGGTGGAAGAATTAAGGTGCAGTGCAATTCCAGCAGAAAAGAGTTTAGATGTTGATGAACTTCTCCAAATTGAAGATATATGTTCACAATCAGAAACGTCGTCTACTAAAAACTGTGACTCCTTTCTTTCTTTTACTATTTACCTTTTTCAATCTGTAAGTGAGAATATTGCAATGATGACTTACTTGAGTGATCATATTTGAAATCTTTCCGTCTTAATTTGGGTATGCCTCCATAACAACCAGGAGTACAGTCACCATCCCTTGTGGTAACTCGTTTTATAGCTGAAGATTGGTCGGTTAACGTTGTTAATAATAATAGAATCCTAAACATATTAAGAATTCTCTTCGGTTACGTGTGACTGAAATGAAGCTAGGGTATGGAACCTCAATAAATGATTTCAAGAACAAATAATGGAGGTAGTAGGTATTATTGCCAATCAATCAATCAATATTGCATCAAATCAAATGTATGGCCATTGCATTGGGTCATTCATTTAGTACCGGCCTTCTCGTTAGGGTAGCCAAGTCCTTCCCTGTTCTTGCACTCACTCAGCGGCGGGCGGGCGGGCGGTATGTATAGCATCATCATCACATCTTAAAAATTAGTAATCCAACAACAACTAGAAGAAGCATAGGATAGATAGATATTAGAGAAGGCAGGGTAATAATTGAGCAATTCAATGTAGCTGCAGGTTTCATTTCATAACCACTACAACTGTTGTTGCTGCAGGAATTGGTGAATTACTAGTGCCAAACATGTCACCCCAGTCCATTCTATTCTAGTGGATGGATTATGTGGGAAACATGATTTAAGAATAGATTGAAAAGAAGATGGAGTTTTGTTTTGAATGTCCGGAAGAGAGGGGGATGAATGAGAATGTATCTGATTCTGGAATCCCCAAGGGTCTTCGGAAATGAATTCATATATGCCTCTAGAACAAAGCCGTCAAGAAATCAAACATCTTGCAGCTGAAAGGAGAGGCAATCAAATAAACAATGCTTTCATTTCATTTCATAACAGAAGAAAACAAAACAAAACTTTGTAAGCTACGCCCAGATAGATCTCCTCCTCCTCCGTCTGTCTCTTGGGAGGAATAGGAAAATGAACTTGTAAACTAGAGTATATATAGGGAGAAGAAGAAGAAGAAGGGAATGGTAAAACCCTAGGTAGTAGCCAGCCAGCCACACCAACCCAGCCCACATCCACCCTTTTGGACCCATCACTCTAAGCCCATTCATCATCTTATAACGTGCCCTAACCACTGCACGCTCCCCAATAACTTGAATTACCACCTCTGCACTGCACTCCTTCAAATCCCAGGATTCTTTGTTTTGCAACTATTTGAATTCAAACCTGTACGTTTGGTTCAATACAAATTACTCCTACTAATCACATCTTCTATAATATAACCAATCACCAACTCTTCATCATTCAAACTCAACATCTTTGTGTTGGTTGACTTGGTGGGGGGGAAAAACATCAATTAATCCATAATTTATTTCCATCTTTTCCTCTCACACATCAATCAAATTACAGTAGTATCATATTAATCCATAGTTAGTGACTTATACCGTAAGCAAACAGTAATTTAGGTTAACTATATTTATGACCAATATGTCCCAACAATCTTTTACCCCCTAAATCTAACCACCACACAACAAATATCATCTTTACTTTCCCTTTTCAATGCTTCAGATGTAAGCCGCTTTGCTGCCTTCTGTGGATCTTGGAAACTTCTTGCAATATCAACCGCCTCTTGATTGCCCATTACCTGTATCACACAAGTCATGCAAGAAACGTAAGGCAGAGCAGTAAGAAAAGAAATGGAGACTACGTTCTGAGACTTGTTTGTTTACCTTCCAAAGACCATCACTAGCAAGAATTACTAATTCAGTATTGCTATTTATGTCAGTGGATTGGATGTCTGGATCTGAGCTCAGATGTGATTTGAGGCTTTTGTCACCAAAGGCACGAGAGACCGCCAGTTGCCCGTTTACTCTAGGAACATCTCCTAGTATATATAGATGCAAAACACATTACGGTGGTGATCAGGTAGACGTAACTACACTTACAAAGCATCGAGCATCACAGTCACTCGCTATCTACTCACTAATGTACAACACAAATAGTGTACCTTCAGCTTTCTCTATTCTGGAAAAGAATGATAAATTGCGTTGCCAATTTAGCACACAGAACTTAGTCACCTGTCATGCATAGTATACTAACTAACTCTAAGCAATTAGACAGTATCCACCAGAATTTTCTTCTTCTCCACACAGATGGGTTCTATTTAATGAGTTTGCACTTTTGTTGTCTGATTGAGTTTCTAAAACAGCAATATGCATCTTTGTAGAGAATAAATTAACTGTACAGAATCAAGTGAAAGTGGAAGAACTATTACAATTTGGTACAGAGGATTTGGAGTTGTTAAGGACATAATGAATCAAAATAGGCATCAACAAGAGATCTCTCAATAGCTTAACATCTGAAAAGTACTCCCTCCGGTCTTTAAAAGATGAATAATTTGTTTTTGTTGTTTCAAAGTTCAATATTTGACTCAAATATTTAGAAAGAAAAACAATGTAAAAAAATTCTAGAAAATTATATTTAGGAAACTTATATCGCAAATTATGATACACATAAAAAATATTTAACTTTAGATGTCTAAACATGGATGAAACAAAAATCATAGATTAAATAATGTAAAACAGCTAAAACAAATAATTCATCTTTTGAAGACCGGAGGGAGTATATATATAGCACATAATATCATACGATAAAGAAACAAATGAACAATGAAAATGACATTGAAGCTTCCATTTTTTCTCTAACTAGAATCCTACTTCAAGGAGGACTAGTAGTTAACAAGACAGACATCAAGTGAAGAGAGACTAAATCTCATTTTACATACAGTATTGCTAGTACCTGGCATGTTTGAAACAAAGCCGCCACGGTTCTCTATGTTGCCTCGTTCAGTGCTAGGTTCATGGTCCCTACTCATTTGAACTGCTTGACCCTCCAGTGAAAGAACAGCCCTTGAATCTCCGACATTCGCCACCCACAGTCTCACTCCATTTATTAGAATTGCAGTGACAGCAGTAGAGCCACCACGACCCAGGTCAGAACTATGTGAGAGAATTGCTTGGTCTGTTTTCTCAAAGGCTTTTGAAATGGCGATTGCTGGATTAACCCAAAACTCTCCCTGGATAAAATCAGTCAAAGACACAAAGAAATGCCAATAATATACATGAACCAGAAGTTATCCCGCAAAAGCAGATTTGTTTTACAGTACCTCGTTTACAATGTTGGAGAACAAATACTTCTGCAGGTAGGCAGGCACACGATCTCCCAAATGTCCATCATATACAGCAAAAAGCCCCAACTCATGATCATCAGAGCGTATGAACTTAGCCACATGATAATCTTCCATAGGATGATTAGCTTTCCCTTTCATCAGGCTGAATCCGTACTTGGCCGAACCCTCATGACTTTTTCCCTTACCAGAAGGTCCTACTGCCTGCACAGTTTGTGAAAGGAAGAAGAACCCGATCAAACACTTGTCAAGTAAAGTACATTACTGGACGGTGGACTACAGCAGCTGAAAGGAAATTTGAAAATGGCAATACCAATTTAAACTTTCTGTGAAAAACATATGGGGTAAATCAGTCATTTTCAATTCTCATCCAACTATGCAAAGTAAAACAAGGCTCTCTTATAAGCAATATCCAGTTAAAACACTCAAAGTTGAGGAAAACGGAAACTAAAGACTGACAATAAGCCACTGAATGCTTCAGAGCCTGTTTATGCCAGCAAGAAATTGCAAACAATTCCCATCCTCAGCATAAACTAACCAATCAGCTCAGACTTATTTGCAGACTAGTTAGAGTTGGTTACGCAAATCCTGCAAGTACACGTCCAGCCTCGAAGCAACCCTCAAAAGATAGCAACCCAAGGTTTAGACCTCTCACCACAGACAATAAATTCAATTGCAAAATCACAAAAAAGTATTGAACTTTTTTTTATTTGATCAAGCAGAAGTTCAGTTACTACCATGCCAAACCAACCACACCAGGAAATAATTGAAGGAAACTTGTGGATTCAGCAACTAATGCGCAGAGTTAGCGAAAAGTCGCAAAGGAATGCAAAAAAGAGAATTGGGGCAACCAATCTATACCTTTGAGGAGGAATTGAAGCAGAAGAAGCAACCCATTTAAGCATTTATGGGTGGGTAGCCTCTAAAGCTTAAGGGCTCCGCGTCCGCCAATACAAATCGCGAGCAAGGTATACCCAAAAGCGCAAGCAAAAACCTTTTTTCGTTCCAGCACAGACAGAGCTTAAAAGCTAAAACCCGAAAAATGAAAAGGAGGAAAATTGAGAAACGTGTAAATTAAGACAGAAGGCAAGTGTGGGAATCAGGTGATAAATCGAAGTGAGAGGCCAGGAAGCAGCCGCATGGCTGGACTGACGAAAAGGGCACTTGACTTTCTAGTTGTCGATGTTCCTTCCTTCCTGTAGCTGTTAGATTCTTCTGCTGAGCAATTCAGAGAAGATGGGATAAAGGAGAATTCAGAGAAGAAAGAAAGAAAGGCTGGAGCTTTCTCTAAACAAAGCAACAAGTTGCAGTAATTCACAAACTTTGAGAAAGATGGAGGAACTGCCGTTGAGACTGTATAATCGGGAAATGGAGATGATGGGGCGGTTGGATGGATGGATCTGTCTAAAGGAAGTTTCCAGACAAGCTTTTTCCGGAGGGTGCGATGATGATTCGTAACTGTTCCCGACGCTGTAGAGCAGCAAAACAAGATAACAAAAGGCCGCCACCAAGTCGCTGTGATGGCTGGATGGACTCCTTTCCTCTTGCCTTCAATTAACTTGTAAGATGGGTAATTACTTTTACTGCCAAAATAGAAATATTGACAAGCTTATATAACAATTATTGAGAAAAAAACAGTCATAAATTGTACTATAATTTTTTTAAATAGATGAGAAAGTAAACAATAATTACTTAACATTTTAGATATACAACTTTTCATATATATATACGTTTTAAGATTCGTGAACTAATGCGTAACAAGATAAAAAATAAATATTAAATGAGAGATAATTTTTTTAATAATTAAAAAAATAAAAATAAAATCATAATAATTTAGAATGATGTGTTATCTATTCATTAAAATTTTATGTTATTATATATAGTGGAGTGGTCCACAAATATTTTTTAACAATGAGGGTACCCACACTAAACGACAAAGAAATGATAAAATCATATGATCCTTAAATTTTACGGATCTATCTGAAAAAATAAATAAAAGAATTAATTGCAAATAAGATAGTTAGACTCTTGAATAAACTAAAGCAAGAAAAAAGACAAATAAGGTAATACTATTGCAATGAAAATTTATATAGCAACAAAAAATGTAGGAACTGATGTGCAAAAGAAGAATAACTAAAACCTAATTAAGAAAAAATAAAAAATAAATTTATTAAAAAAACAAAGAAAATAAAACACACAAAAAGATAAATGTATGGGTGTACCTGTGTAGGCATGGGTGTTTGACTTTTCAGACCATAAATTTAGAAAAAGTCAAAAAATATATTTTTTTTGTTTACAGATTGAGATATTTAATTTTTTATTTTATATTTGATTTAATTTTTAATAAAAAATAATTCTGGTAGTTCTTTGGTTTATTTACAACTATTGATCCCTAAAATTGTTGACCCTATTAAAATTACCCTAAAATTAATTTGTTTATATTTTCACACCCATGTTGTCTAAAAAAAAAACAGAAGACCAACACTGTGAAGCTGAAAAATCTCCACACTTCTTACTTGCAGCTTCGTCATCAGGTTGAACTGAAAAAGAAAAGTCACCAAATTTTGCTTCAAAGCTCGATCAACCATCACATTGCTAGTCTTGATACCGCCACAGATGACGGACCATTCCAACATCGTAGCGCCATCGCGAAGTTGAAGCAACCCGAATTCAACAACACCCATCGCAATCTTTCATCTCTTGTACCGGTCACAATGACAACACTTGATAGAAAACAGTGTGAATTGACCGCCAAATCGTAACAAACTAGTACCCACCAAGAGCTCTCATTTCTCCTCTCCCTAATCCAAAATCTGCACCAAATTCTGATGCCTCGTCTTTGTTATTATCGACATTCTTTCCTGTGACTATATATATCTGGCTGATCCTTACCACAGTTCACAACGTCAAAGCTGGATACGACAGAGAGGAGCGTCGTAGCGGGTCTCACAACAGTCGATGACGGAGGCTCGTGAATTTCTAGAAAATTTCGATGAATAGTTGTGAGCGATACATTCATTCTTGGCTATGAATCCCATTTTGAGGGTCGCTTTGGTAGAGTGGATTGGAGATCGGGTAAAGGCTATGAGTTTGGTGTGGTTGGCAAACTATGTTCCGTGGATAATTAGTAATGAGGGTTAATCATGGTTTGGTTTGAATAAATCAAAAGTGATGGTTTGGTGGCGGCTTGAGAGGGTTCCAGCTTTGGAGTTGTTAGGAAGGTGGTATAAATATACACAAATTAACTTTAGGGTAATTTTGATAGGGTCAATGATTTTGGAGCTCATTAGTTGTAAATAAATCAAAAAATTGACGTAATTATTAACGAGAGTTAGTTTCGGAAGAAATTATATATTTCTTCAAATCTCATAATTTTTTTAAAAAAATTCTGAAAATACGGAAAATAAAATAAAGATTATGTTAAATCTTG
>JBBYHH010016591.1:5464-16814 GCA_038382905.1 Daphne laureola
CTCGTCCTTGCCATCCCGGCTTTCGGACCTCTCTTCTCTTTTTTTCACCCTCATATTTTATCTCTCCACCACATTGACTTTTCTCTCATACCCAAAACTCTAACTGAACTTATCTTTATTTAGACTACACAAAATTCTAATCATATTCTAATTACAAAATACAATATCAATTAAACTAAAACTCCTAAAGTTACTCATCAAGAAAATAATCCTAAACATACTCAACTTATGAACATATCATACGAACAATCAACACTAACATGAACACAGACACAAAAACAAACGAGCACGAACACAATCACAATCATAATCTTCAATCTTCTCTTGTACCGAGCCGTCGGTATCACGCCGCTATCACATTATACCGAGCCGGTGCCACGCCGCTATTACATTACACCGAGCCATCGGTGTCACACCGCTACCACATACCACACCGAACCGTCAGTGCCACGCTGCAAACCGGAACACATTCCAAATTCCCAAACCGCTCCACCTACGATGATTCCGTAGGTTTTGTCACTCGAACAATTATTTTCAAACTCTACAACTTCAAACAAGCTCCACGCAAACCAGGATCACCACTTCAAGCTCCACCAAACCGAAACATCTCACATACTCCACCAGGATCTAACCTCGCTTTGATACCACTTGTTGGGAAAAAAAGGTGACAAACGAATAGCTTTCTTCGCCCAAACATCCATCACGCGCAGCAGAAACAAATAATCTCGATCAAAATATGCGCATAACAATTTAACGTGGTTCGTCTCTTAACTAGCCTATATCCACGGATGAGAGAAATCCACTATAACATCTTTGAAAAAATATGAGAACTACAAAATACTCTCGTCCTTACAATCCGGCCTGACTTCCGGACCCTTCTTCTCTTTTTTTCACCCTCACATTTTGTCTCCCCACTATATTGATTTTTCTCTCATACCCAAAACTCTAACACAACTTGCCTTTATATAAACTACACAAAATTCTAATCATATTTTAATCAAAAAACACAATACCAATGAAACTAAAATTCCTAAACTTGCTCACCAAGAAAATAATACTAAACAAACGCTACTTCTGAACATATCATACGAAAGTAACATACTAATCCCTTCTTAACAATTGCACTAAAAGTCAAAACCATCATACTAATCCCTTACTTCCACGTCTAATACCATAGTCGGCCAAAACTTAAAAAACAACAACAATTGGATTAATTACAACTCAAGTCCTCAAGCTCTTTTAATTAAATAATTTTGAGTCAATATCCAATAAAAAGGAGAGAAATAAAATATTGGGATTGAAGTATTAGGATAAAATATAGTGATAATAAGAATAGTTAACCTTATAAATTATTAAAGGTCAACTAACGACACAAATAGCGTAGGGGGATAATTGAAGGCTAAACCTCAACGGAATAATAACTGCAGGTTTTTTAAAATAGAGGAGACAAACTGAAGATTTCACCGAACCTCAGATTTTTTTTTGTAATTTTCCTTGTTTTGTTTTGTTTTTGTTTTTGTTTTGATACCAAGAAGGTAGGGGATTGAGGATACAAAGGCTCGAACTTGAGACCTCATATAAGTGTCTACATGAATATTGACCACTAGGTCAAATGCTGAGGACTTTTCCTTATTTTGTAAATAGAAGAGTATCAATTGTTTTTCGTTTTTTTCTATTTATTATTTGTAATATAAGCTGGGATTTTATTTTAGCTAGATATCAGGAGACAGACATTGAAGAAGTAGATAGATGCCGATGAAAAGGTAAATTCTAAAAAAATCAAATATTGAATTGAGAAAGGTTGTAGTTACAATGCGCTTTTTAAAAATGCGTAACGTAAGTGCTGTAACTTTTTGTTTATTTTCTAATATGCCACTAGGCCCACTACAGATCAATTACCATAGATATCAATCTACCCACAAAAACGACGCCACCATGCTACCTCACCCTGAGTAACTCCATTAAAGGTACATATAAGGAGCTCCACTATCCCAGATACGATGCTCCCAACCAGCAACGTTGAAACTCCATTGTTTGTTCGACCTCACCACTCACCAAAGGACAAAAAATGAATTAACTTTAGGTTCGAAGACCTCTTGTGCTAGAAGAATGCATGGATTCCAATGTCTCCTTTGTGAGACATCTTGTACATTTTTAGCAAGTTAAAAATTTAAAGGTACCAAACTTAAAACTAAAAGACTAGCCCTTTGCTCACTGATTAATATGACTTAAGTTTCTTCAATATCACTGGAACCAAAGTTATACGTCTCCATTTTTCATTTTGAAAATTAAAATATTACTATGTGTTAAAGTTAAAAGTCTATATTAATCATTAATATTTAATACTTCTACTGCTATTTGTAATCCTACTGTGTTTAGGATAGTACTCTAGTGTTTACGTATATTAGAAGTTATATAGGAATACTAGTAGAGTTAGAACTCCTACTGCTTATAGGTTTAGGACTTGTATAGCTCCATATAAACTTCCAGTTATCAATGAAACATAATTAACTGAGAATTCAAATCAAACCTAGAATTCTACATAGTTCGTCCATTTCCATTGGTTGTTTCTTGAAACTTTAGTTTCATATTTATGTTTATTTAATTTAGTTTTTCCACAAGTTTTAAAGTGCACCACTACTCCTGTAACTTTAATTCATGTATCATTACGGTCATGTTTTAATTTTTTATACCAATAAAATCTTGTTTTTTAACTTTTTTTTCAAGTTGCTTTGCTTTTTTATCTTTAACGGATTTGACGGAAAAATGATAACTTCAACAACTAAAGTTTCTAAAAATGATTTATTTATACCCCAAGTTTTAAATCTAACTATCTATACACTCCATAATAATTACAAACTTAAAAAATTTACCCAAAGTTTCAATTTAGCCACTAACAAGCATCCCCAACCTGTTGTGGTCGGACCACCGCCGCCTCCATCGGATTTTCGCGCCAAACCACCGTGATTCGCAAGCCCTAGGCATTTTCGGCTTCGTTGGCGGTGGTTCGGCGACGACAATCCATTTATTTCTATGCATTAGATTGGTTTAATTAGGTAAAGTAGCGTAATCTAGCTATTTAGCATTTCAGATATTTAGTCCCTGTGGATTCGACCCTTACTCACCAAGCGCTACACTTGACCCGTGTACTTGCGGGTATGAAAGGTTTTGTGTGCCTGACATACGTCAATAGTAAAATGGCGTCGTTGCCGGGGATCGAACTCGGGTCACCCGCGTGACATGCGAGAATACTTACCACTATATTACAACGACCCAACTACCTGCTATTTGTTATGGACTTGGATGACTCGATTGTCAGTGTGGCTTTGCTGGTATGTGATGATGTGTTTTGAGGTGTGGTTCTTCTTTTGTTAACGCTTTCCGGGTATCCTTGCAGGGAATAGACTTTTCAGACACGTTTTACGTGGCTACAGTGGAGGAGTACGAAAGTCTCGAGCGGTCTTACGGATGGATACTTGTATCAAGCCATGTTACTATTTGAGAGAGCTTCCAGACAAGGGCAACATTTTGGTCACTTCATCGCCTCTTGGTTTTGCTATTCTCTCTGTCTAGTGAACCTACTTTCTTTTTCTAGTATTATGCTTTGGGTTATGCTTTGTGTGGATATTAATTGCCTAGTAGCCTTAAGTTTCTGGGTTTGTAGGTTTATAGTTGTTTCGGATTATCTCTTATTGGTCTTAAGTTTGTAGGCGGTTAGGTTGATTCTGGCTCGCTATCTGTTAAGAGCATTAGTAATTGTGACTCTGTGAGAAATTATCTGTGCTTAGGAGGTTTATCCAGCCTTAAGTTGTTCGTCATTGAATGACTATACATTCCTTCTAACAAAAAAAGTTGAATCATCTTTGTTGTTTCTAAGAACAATTACAATATAAACAAAAAGAAAAAGATATAAAGATCCTTGCCAATAATCTCACCAATTTGTGTGCCCACTTCTTCTACTTCTATTCTTTTGCTGATGCAATTGCTCTTAAGCACCTAAACAAAAAGAAAGAAGTGTTATTTATTTATTTATTTATAATGACAACAAAATAAGTCAAAAACTAAAACAAGATAGCATAGATAGAATGCAATTTCAGGAAACAAACTCTTCTTCACTTTGTCATATTGGCATCATATATTGCAGCTTTCAAGGATTTTTTACTTGCTGTCATCCTCACCATTACCATATTTTGTTTATATAGTATTGCACCTATTGAATTTAAGCAGATTGCAGCAAGTCTTAAACTGAGAATTAGATCAATATTAGTTTTCTCACCTTAAAAATGACTAAAATTGCTAATTCCAAAAATGGGAGAATTTTTCTGAAATAAAGGAAGATTCAGACCAAAATTGGTGTCTTTGTCACATTTCTAAGTATTTAATAGTCAATAGTAAAATTTTCCACAAAATGTAACATTGATGGTAAAGTTACACCCAGAAAAAGAAATGATTTTAATTATGATTAATGGTCTAAGGTTTCTTTAAAAGCCAAGAACCTGCAAATTACTTACCAGAGGACAACTGTGTACATGTTGCAAAGAACAACCAACTTCATGGCAAATCAATATTCCTGAAATGAACAACAAGAGAAATTAAAGAGAAAATAATGAGATGGCCTTCCTAACGCAAACTTCTTACGAATGAATAATGAGATTAAGTTTCAAACCGTAACATTTTACGTTTTTCCACTTGTATAGAAAACATCGCAAGATTGATGTTGTAAAATCAACGTGTACAACACGGAACATGACTGACTGATCTATGATGGAGATAAGCAGGCAAAAATAAAAGAGAAAATAATCAGATTGGTAGTGAAGTTACCAAAGCATATTATCATCATCTGCCAAGCCAGAATAGTTGATGATCTTCTGCAAAATCTCTTTCCTTGCCATCACAACATCATGTATAACCTTATTACCATGTTGTTTCAGGCTCTCAATTGTCCCCATAGACATTTCCAACTGCTTCTTTACCTCCCCAATCACAACCATCACATGCTCTTCTTCTCTAACACCAACATCAGCATTCTGCAACACTGATTCAATCTCAACTTCAACTCTCCTCACAAGCGCTTTTATACTCTCCAAATCAGTAACCGCTATGCGAGTACCCATCTGCATAGAGGTAACTAACTGCCTCTCCCTTCTCAACTCAGTCTTAAACCGATCCCAGAGCGAACTACACCATTTCCCGGCCATACTAATCGGGATCTCTGCAGCAGCAGCTACTGCGGTTACAACAGGTGGTGCTCCAACAGAAGCTACCACAACTGAGAATATCAGTACAGAGACAAATGCAGTAACAAATAGGACATTTGACACCCTCCGCCAGGTTTCTACAGATTTCAGTCTCTTGTCAAGATCCTTTTTTCTAAGCAGCAACTTCTCCAACATCGAAATCTGTTGCCTCTGGATCGAGTTAAATATCGCAAAGAACTCATCTGTGAAAGGCTCACCAGCTGCTTTAAAATTTCAAAGCTCTTGTAATGTCTGAGGGAATTTCTTGTTATCCATTGCAGCTTGTGATTTCAGTTCTTCCTCAAACTTATTGACAGCAATTTGAATGAGCAGCTGGCTTGTTAAAACCTTTTGTAAACAGTCACCAAGGGCTGTGCAAAAGTCAAGTGTCTTTTTACTCATATCAAGAAACTCATCAACCAAGGAACGCAAGTCTTCGTTTTTCCATATGTCTCTACTGTCCTCCATAATGACTTTCACTACTTCATGATTCATGTCAAGAAGAACTCCCGTTACCTCTTGGAGCGAGTCGAAAGTAATCGAATGAACTCCAGCACCAGCGGAGAATTTGTTGAGGACGCGGCGTGTGCGTTCATGGATACCAATGTCAAAAGCTTGCAATTTGGGATCAAGTTTACATGCATTTCATATGAGCTCAAATCAGCTTCATATTGGTCATTGTTAGTGAGCAGGACTAATTGTGCCATGTTGCTCATAACTGTCAAAAATTAAACATTTGGTTAATGCACCATAAGCATCATCATCATCATCATCATCATCACTTAATCTCAACTACATTGGGGTCGGTGGCATGAAATTTATAGTGACAATTAATTATCATGAATTAGTTGACACTATAAATTCATGCAAAAGCATAGTAACGAAGTTTTAGGCTAGATGTCCTTCATGTCGCAATCTTCTTTCAAAATTTAAAACCATAATGTTGCACCATATATAATCCTAACTATGTTGAGGTCGGTGAGATGAACTTTATAGCATAAATTCATTACTTAAAACTAGTTAACACTACTAATTCACACAGAAAAGCATAGTGATGAAGTTTAACTCCAGATGACCTACTGGCAAGAACCTTCTTACAAAGGAATAATGAGATGAAATTCTGGAGTCGTTATCATTATAAGTTGATATAGATGCACACAGATGAAAAACAAGAAAGATGGGTGGGTATTGAAACAATCTGAGTGAAGATAGAACATAGTACCTGATTGTTAGATGAGAAAAATGCTGGGATGAATTGATTTGTGATTCTGCAGAGCTGTAATGTAATGCAATAAATAACTTAAACAACACGCATCACCATTTGATTCTTTTCTGTACGCTATTTTAGTGTTGTTCGTGAGAGAATGGTGGCACCAACTCCCAGAGTTGACAAATGAGCTGGGATTTTTTTCCCTTTTCACTTGGGAAACACGCAACAGTAAGCCCCTGCGGTCCAGAGCAAAAAACAGACCCTAGGGTTTCTAAACAATGCCAATTTGGACATCGGATACCGCATAAGTCCATTGTGGTCCCTCATTCATTCTGTCACCTAACCTAACCAGTGCGTCTGTATCCCGTGGTTGGGCTTTGTCCCCATGTTTTTGTTGTCCAAGTTCGGAGTCATGACGAAAGCTGTTGGGCTAAGAGCCCAATTTGATGCAATGTTAGAAATGAAATGTATTAGTACTATGTTTACCCTTTGTCCCATTATTTTGTACAATATGTATCACGTTATTTTAGTGGAGTTAATTTTGTGTTGATTTATTAAATGAAAGAGAGGAATAAAAAGATAGTTGAGTAAATTAATATATACAAATTTACTAAAAGATAAAAATATTTCAATAACTTTGGGACAACGTAATAAGAAAAATGTTTCAAAAATTTTTAGACGGATCAGAGTGGTAATTAAGTTTAATCAAATAAATCATACTCCCTCTATTTCAAAATGTATCATACATTTGACTTTTGGATCTTAATTTAACCTAGAATTTATTAAAATATGTTTGTTAAAAAAATCTAGAAAAAATATAATTTAGAATCTACATATTGCAACTATAACTTATATCTATCACTTTGTACGTGGAAACTTACTTTGTAGCTCACCATGACCTATCTTATAGTATTACCCACTCCACTTGGATGTATCCGTCTCTGGACTGGTTATATATTAATGTTTTACCTTAACTGGTTATATATTAATGTTTTACCTTAATTAATGAAACTTATATCTATCACTTTTTTAATTTATATATTAAAATATAGATGATTAAATAATTAGTTGATGAAAAGTGTATGTTGCATAGAATTTGGAACGGTTAGAGTATTGCTTTTATTTCTTACATCTTTAGAATCTTAAACACTCTCTTTCTTTTAACAAAATTCATACTTTTTTTTTTTTGGGTTGTCGGACAAAACTCGCGCGTTTCCTAAAAATAAAATATTTTATATCAATTTACTTTATTATTCACATTTTTCTTTCACTCCAAAAAACTATTTTTGTTATTTATATATATTTTACCTTATTACCCTCTATTTAATAATATTTTTTAATCACCATACCCAATCAAATATATTACATTTAATGAAAAGGAGGAAGTAACTTTTAATAAACAATGATCAAAAGGTCAATTAGTATTCGAGTTGAATTAATCAAAGCTTGAACTCGATTCAATAAAAGAAAACAATTGTTGCCGCATATCGACTAATCTAGCGTGTCTCTGTCGATCTTCCTCGTATTTGCCCAACATGGGCACAAATTAGTGTGCTCGAGCCTGGAGGGATTGGTTCGAGAGGGCCCTCGTCTTGGTCTGGTTTTCGCGGTGCCCCACCGTGGAGGGGGTTTAGGTGGAATAATTTGGTTTGGGCTTTGTTGTCACTCATTTGGAAAGGTTTTTTTTTTGTTTGTAAGATTGATTTGGGTGATTTTGTGGCATGGAGTAGACGGTTCAGAGGTGTTCCGACACTGGCACGTTAAGGAGACAGAGCCGGGTTGGTCCTGCAGAGGACGAGCATGCCAAGCTAGAGATGAGTACGACAAGGTTGAGCGAAAGCTCACCCTGCCTAGAGCAGAAACCGTGTTGGTCTGGGTATGAGGGGTCTCGAGCCTTCCCTTTGCACTCAGTATAGTGAAAGCAATGCATCTGCTAGTTTTGGATGTTATGCAGACATATGCAGATTTGATTCTTTATCCTCTACCGAGGACCTCATGCAAGAACATGCATTATCAAGTTCGTCTGATCCGGCTTGAGTGGTGGATGGTTGTCTCCGTACCGCTTGAGAATATTGTGAACATGAGCTTGTTTGAAGTCTTTTGGCTAGGTGGTGGAAATTTAGAGTCGAACGTTCACATAATGCATCACATCATCTTTTAATTTAAGTTTTTTTTTATTATTCTGTTGGGGTTCTGTCTCTAGTTCTTAGACTGCTCTTTATAATAACCGCATAAATAAAAAAATAAACAAATAAATAAATAAAACATGACTCAATAGAACTTAAATAGGGGTAAAGTCATCAATGGTCCTAATAGTTTACACGTTTTACCAATGAAGTCCTATAACTTAGGATTTGTCCTAGTGAGTCCTAATACTTGACTACGTTGTTCAACTGAGTCCTAAAACTTAAGGAAATCTTTTGACGAAGTCCTAACACCGATTTCAGTCATTCAAATTTTTAAGAAAGTTCAGACAGGTCCTTCTTATTCTGGACTTGTCTGTTTTGAGCACTAACTTGGCCTGATACCATTTTTGGCCCAAGTTATACTATGAAAAGTATACGGAATAAAATATTAAAATACAAGAATGATAGAATCACACACAACTAGAATTATAACATGAAGGATTCAAACTTACAATGATCTGATGAATATCAGATTCTCAGAACGGAATAAAAACAGAGGCTGCTGGATCTACAAGCACCAACAGCTACAAGCATACACACCAAACTTGAAGAAGTCTTAAGAACTTAACACAATATTTAGACTGAGTTTCTAAAATAGAAAGGTGTTCAACACATGAACTATTTGAGAGTAGAGAGAGAGAGCTAGAAATTTTTTGATGCCTTCCTTCTACTTCAGAGCCTTCTATTTATAGGGAAGGAGAAAGATTCATTCTTATCTTCTGGCCTGGCTGGCAACCACCAATAATGTTATCTTTATTAAAGGTGGCATCTTTTTCTTTCTGAGTGGAGACTTTTCTGTCCACTGTGCACATGGTTTCACATGGTCCTGTCAGAAAGCCATTATTTCTTAGTGGTGGACTCTCCTTGGTTGGGGCAGCTGGATAGCTTTTCTTGAGCAGTTTTGATGTTTTGTTCCTGGACAGATTTTACCTCTAACTTCATTAGTTTCTCCTTCATTTCTTCCAGAGGCATGTCCGCCATTTCTGATTGGGAATAGAGTTTTCCCAGAACTACATCAAAGTTTTCTTCATTAAGAGGTTCGTACAGCTCAATGACCTTAAGTGTGATATTTTCTAGGAGGTATGAGTTGATGACGCATTTATCCCACCAGTGTGTGACCCATACCCTCTCCAGAACAGGAACATAATGTTCTTGATCGACTTCGTAATGCCACTAGACAATCCAATGGATACGATAGAGGACCAAAAAGTAGAATTCTGCATAAGGGACTATATTTTTCTGCGACTTGTGTTTGTTAAATTCAACAAATTCGCCGAAAGAGTTTTTGACATCTTCTGGGAATTGGTTAGAGATCAATCCCCTTTTGGCAAACCAGAGGTGAAACCAATTTGAGAATTTCTTCTGGCTAGATTTGAAAATAATCAACCAGAAGTGTTTATTATCTGAATTCTGGAAATTAAAGATTTCATCCCATGCTTGAATATAATCACAGTATGAATAAGCATGGTGTATGTATTCCTCGTTAAGAAATCTTTTTCTGGTATGGGGTAAGCCCCATTCTTCTGGGGACCAAACTTTGTAGATCCCTAGTTTAGAAATTCTTGTTTCTTGGAAAAAAAATTCCATCTGGACCTCTGGTATTTATTTCCTTGTGATCGATTTCTGCAGAGCCTGTTTCTTTAAGAATTTTCTGGAAATAATCATGCTTTCTTAGGGCGTAAAATTCCCACATAAGGTGTCTATGTTTAGGCCAGTATTTTGTTATCATTTCTGAAGGAGTCATACTCCTTAAATCATTATTTTCTACTAGAGAGAGGAGTTCTCTTTCCATTTCTCTTTTATCTAGGGAAATTCCTAAAGAGAATAAGGTGATCTGTTGAGATTTAGCACTGGATCGAGAAGTTAAAGAATCCTTAAAATATCCTTTTGAACATTTGGAAAACTCATCGTGAGGGTATGGATAAGGAAATTTTCTTCTCCTTTTCATTTCTCTTGGGGAAAATCACTGATATTGGGGGTGCTCTTCCGTCCTATTTGTACCTTGAGAAGATGACTGACCTTTTTTTATTCTTATTTTCTTTCCAGTGGGCAAAGCAGTCATTTGCTCTGACTTTTGATGTTCTATTTGCATGAGAGATGCAAGTTTGTGTTCTTCTTCTGTGGGCAGATGGATTTCGGTGATATCCATATGAAATATTATTCTTAAGAGATCGGGATTATTGACCTCTTCCATCCTATCTCTGATTTGTTCTTTGGTGGATTCAGACTTTACCATGACTTCCCTGTAAAAATTCTCGAGTAAGAAAGTCGGGCAAAGAATTTTTCTCACCATCAATATGTTCTATATCAAAATCAAAGATAGCTAAAATGGATTGCCATCTCGCAAATATTTGTTTTGAGGCTAGATTTTTAACATCTTTTAGGAGGACAGATTTAGCCGCCTTACAATCAGTTCTAATCAGGAATTTCTGATTTAAGAGATCTTCTTCGAACTTGGTTATACAAAGAACGATTGCCAGAATTTCTTTCTTTATAGTGGCATAATTTTGTTGAGCTTGGTTCCAAACTCCTGATGTGAATCTTATCAGTTTTTCTTTACCATCTACCTTTTGTTTCAAGATTCCTCCGTAGCCCAATTCACTAGCATCTGTTTCTACTATTTTAAATGCTTCTGGGATGGGAATTGTGGTACATGGTATTTCTTTGACTTTTCTTTTTACAAGCTTGATAGCTTGTGTTTGTTCTTTTCCCCAGTC
>JBBYHH010016701.1:0-16814 GCA_038382905.1 Daphne laureola
GACGATATGGGTGATGATGGAGATGATTCTGATGATGAAGACTATGACGCTCATGTGGATGAGGAAGAGGACTATGCAAATTTGAGTGAAGCGAATGTGAGAGCACTTCCTCGACATCAACGGGTATGATCCAGGATGGTTCACGATGATGATGAGGATGTACCGAGAGCTCAGATACTACGGTCAGAGAGCTCTACTGGCTCTGACGGGTTGACCTTAATGGAACGCTTTTAGCATTTCAACCCTCCAAGGTTTACTGGTAAGGGCTCGGTAGAAGTAGCTGAGACTTGGTACAAGGATATGGATAGACTGCTTGGAAGACTTAGCTTTCCTGCAGCTGATATGGTGTCATTGGCTACTTTCTACATGTGGGACTGGGCTTGCGATTGGTGGGACTCTGTAGTTTCCACCAGGAAGACAGACTTTGAGCACCGTGGGAAGAAAGAGCCCGGCATGGCATGGGATGAATTCTCTCATCTCTTTCACGAGAGGTGGGTAGGATATGCTGCGAGAGACCTTTGACAGCTTGAGTTTTATGCATTGGACCAGGGAGATAATTCCGTTGCGGACTATAAGCACGAGTTCAAACGGCTAGTGTGTTATGTCCCCCACTATCATACTGATGAAGAGCAAAAGACCAAGAGATTCATGAGAGGTCTGAAAACTGAGATCCGGAAGTACGTGACGCCCTTGGATATCGTGAGATACCATGAGGTAGTGCAGAAAGCTCAGAAGATTGAGAATGAGGATATGGATACTCAATCTGTAACACCAGCGTCATGACCTATGGGCAGAGGATCAGGTTCAGGACCTCCACGCTCTGGTAGAGGCGGTGGAAGTTCAAGCAGCCAGTCACAGCGCGACAAGGGAAAGGTTAAGGCACCGGTCGACAACTCATGGTTCTGCAAACCTTGCAACCGGTGACATATTGGCCCAGTATACTACCAATAAGCGGGCATGTGCCTTAGATGTGGTTCGACAGAACATTGGGTGAAAGATTGCCCACAGACCCAATTACAGGAAGCACCAGTACAACAGAGAGGACAATCAAATGTGCCTCACGGGCGAGGAGCACCACAAGGGTTCCAAGACCACAAGGACCAAAACAGCAAACCCATCCACCAGTGCAGCAGCAGGCAAGGCCGGGGCATGTTTTTCAGATTGAGCGGGGTTCAACAGCAGCCCAGTGAGGGGCATTGGCCGGTACTTTATCTTTGAATGATGTTTCAGTACGTGCATTGTTTGATACTGGTGCATCTATATCCATTATATCACAGAAATGTGCAACCACGTTGCAACTTCCTATGACATACCTACCTGATGTGTTTCTGGTGCGTACCGTTGAAAGTCAGTTTCTGTTCAGTAATAATCTTATAAGGGGTTATATGCTGACGGTCGGCGAACACCAAATATCGACGGATCTGTTGGTGTTGAATACACCGAAGTATGATATTATACTCGGCATGGACTGGATTTCAAAGAACTCTATACATATTGATTGTGCCAAGCGTCATATAGTGGTTTTGGATCAAGTTATACCACTTTCTACACCACCAGACGTTGCTATCATGAGGAAGAGCATGAAACTGCAAGTGTTGGATCGAAGACCTGTGGCGAACGAAAGGGAGTACCTTGGGCTTAATGATGCAGGTATGCGAATGGAATTTGATAAAATTCCCACTGTGAGATACTTTCCGCGGGTTTTTCCTGACGAACTACCAGGAGTTCCTCCTGAGCGGGAAGTAACATTTGAAATAGTGTTGCAACCGGGAACTACCCCTATATCGATTCCTCCTTATCGGATGCCGATATTGGAGATGAATGAATTGATGAAGCAACTCAATGAGCTACTAGAGAAGGGGTTTATAGGACTGAGTACATCACCGTAGGGTGCCCCGGTGTTGTTTGTTAAGAAGAAGGATGGAACACTACGTTTATGTAATGACTATCGGAGGCTGAATGCGGTGACAATTAAGAATAAAAATTCATTACCAAGGATTGATGATCTGTTTGATCGGCTCAGAGGAGCTAAGGTATTTTCCAAGATTTCTCTCTGGTCAGGTTATTTCCAAATGCGCGTGAAAGAGGAAGATATTCCTAAGATTGTCTTTCACACGCGTTATGGGCATTATGAGTACACTGTCATGCCATTTGGGCTGACGAATGCACCGGCAACCTTCATGAATCTGATGAATGAAGTGTTCTATCCTCATTTGGATAACTTCGTGGTGGTCTTCATCGATGACATATTGATTTATTCTCCCGATGAAGATTCCCACCAAGAACACTTGAGAATTATATTAGAGACCTTGTGGAGGAAGCAATTATGTGCCAAATTCTCTAAGTGTGATTTTTGGAAGAAAGAAGTGGTTTTTTTCAGCCACATTATCAGAGGAAATGGGATTTCAGTCGACCCTGAGAATATCAGGGCGGTACAGTAATGGAGGTGACCCCGGTCAGTGAAGGACATACAGAGTTTCTTGGGATTAGCTAGCTACTATCGTAGGTTTGTACGAGCATTCTCAGTTTTGGCCGCACCATTAACCCAATTGACACGGAAGGGGCAGGCATTTTTGTGGTCTGAAGCTTGTGAATGAAGTTTTCAAGAACTCAAGCAAAAATTGACTCAGGCACCGATACTGATTCTGCCAGAACCGACCCAGCCCTATGTTAGTTATACTGATGCATCCGGAATGGGCTTAGGTTATTTGTTAACACATAATCAACAGGTGATTACTTATGGATCGCGACAGCTGCGACCACATGAGAAAAACTATCCCACACATGATCTGGAACTAGCTACTGTTGTCTATGTCTTAAAGCAATGGAGACATTACCTACTTGATATTAAATTTCAAATCTTCACTGACCATAAGAGTTTGAAATATTTGTTCATGCAGAAGGATCTGAATATGCGACAGAGAAGGTGGCTCGAATACATAAAAGATTATGATTGTACTATCGAGTACACCGCTGGAAAGGGAAACACCATGGTTGATGTGTTAAGAAGAATGTATACAGGAGTGGTTAAGGGTGGAGGTACAGAGAATCGAACTGAAGATACAAATTTAAATGCATTGTGGCATAGATGGCAATTGTGGGAACTGGATCAAGTATGTACCTTGACGATTCAGTCATCTTGGGTGGACAGGATTCGGGAAACTCAGATCAACGATCCAAATTTGACGCAGCTAACAGGTGAGAGCAATGGCGTACTACGGCCGTTCTTTGAATACAGGCAGGGATTGCTGTACTTTAATGGAGAACTTTATGTACCTGATGATGTGGCCCTCAGGGATGAGATTCTCGAGGATGCCCATAACAACAGCCTAAGTTTTCACTCGGGTAGCGATAAAATGTATCATGACTTGCGGTCACACTTTTGGTGGCCAGGTATGCGAAAACATATTGCCGCATGCATGGCAAAGTGTGCTACATGTCAAAGGGTATAGATTGAGCACCAGAAACTAGCGGGAATGCTTTAGACGTTGCCTATTCCAATTCGTAAGTGGGGTAACATGACGATGGATTTTCTTACAACTTTACCCCCTACGAAGGCATGCCATCATGCAAAATGGGTAATAGTCGATCGATTGACTAATTGTGCTCACTTTTTGCCTATCAAGATAATGGATTCACTGGATAAGCTTGCTCACGTATACATTAAAGAAATTGTGTGATTACATGGTGTACCAGACTCCATTATATCGGATTGAGACCCATGATTCCCACCACGATTTTGGAATGCATTCCATAAGGCATTTGGCACACGGCTTCACCTAAGCACTGCTTATCATCCTTAGACTGACGGAGAGTTGGAACGGGTGATACAGATTGTGGAAGACATGTTGAGAAACTGTGCCATTGATTTCGGGGGTGATTGGGATCAACATTTACTATTAATGGAGTTTTCATACAACAACAGTTACCAAAGCACTATTAAAATGGCATCGTATGAAGCTTTGTATGGACGAAGGTGTATGACACCCCACTGTTGGTCTGAACCATCAGACATGATGGAAATGGGTCCAGAAGTTATTGAGGAAACCGCACGGAAGATTAAGAAGATTCAAGTACGGATGAAAGCTGCGAATGATCGTACTACTTCATACGTGAATAAACAACGTCGTGACTTAGAGTTTGAAGTAGGTGATAGAGTGTGGTTGAAGGTAGCCCCGATCAAGGGTACAGCCAGATTCGGACAAAGGGGTAAGTTAGGCCCGAGGTGTGTCGGGCTGTATGAGATTCTGGAAAGAATTGGCAAAGTAGCTTATCGCTTGGGACTGCCACCTAGTATGTCCGCTATACACAATGTCTTTCACATGAGTATGTTAAAGAAATATATTATGGATCTGATGAAAACTATTCCCATTGAATAAATACAGCTGGAACCCGATTTAACATATCAAGAAGTGGTAATCACTCTATTAGCCAAGGATACTCAAAAGCTAAGGAATAAGTTAATTCCCATGGTCAAAGTTCAATGGTCTCACCATTCTGATCGGGATGCAACTTGGGAAATGGAAAGGGAAATGGTTGACCAATACCCCCAGGAATACCAAAATTTAAAGGAACTCTTGGAGGGTCAAGAGTTCTAAGTGGGGGAGAATGTTATAACCACCATAGTCCGGTAATGAATTTCCGGCGTGGAGTGGCCGACGGTCAAGTCAGTTCATTGATTAAAGCTTGAAATAAGGGTTAAGGTACATGGTAATGGTTAATTTATGAGTTTAAACTGTAGTTCGGACTATGTTTATTGCATGTTATTGTTTGAATATTATATGGGTTGTTGGATAATGGTATTTTGAGTGTTTTGGTTAAGTGTGGTGGAAGAAAATTGGTTAAACAAGCTCAGGTGGTTCGGGCGACCGGCGGGAGATCACCCGAGGTTCGCAACTGGAGGTGGAAAAATGGACAAAACGACGGGCGAGTGGTGGGTGACTCACCGCTGAACGCGGGTGATCGCCTGCACTCCAAGCAAGCAAAGCTAGGAGCATGGATGAGCACAGGGTGAGTGGCACCCCGCGGTGGGTGATTGCCCGATCTCCAAAATGAATGCTACACGGGCATGGGCGACTGGCGGGCGATGGGATACGAATCATGGGAGATCGCTTGTCGTCCCTGGACGCGAAATATAACTGGGTTTTAAAACCTGAAAACTGAAATGGAAAACATAAGTTCACTTCGTCTTCAACCTCCAACCTCTGTCAAACTCAACCTAACCTTCCCTAACCTGCCAAATCCTCAATCGTTGACCAAAATTCGAAGGAGAACCTCCTCCCATGGGTGATTTTCAACCAAAGTGAAGAATCTACGGAGTTTGACTCGAATCATTCACCGGTTGGTTAGATTTTGAAAATTGGGTAAGTTTTCTAAGTTGTTGATTCTGAGGTTTATTGGTTTAATTGGAAGGAGAAACATGTTCTACTAAGTATTTGGGGCTAGGAACATGTTCTACTTCGTTAATTCCGCATGAATTTAGCAAATTGAAATTCTAGGGTTTATGAACAGTGTTTGTGTTTTTAAGGGGATTGTTTACCTAAGCTCAAATTAGTGTTATTGGGCATATTTGGAGCAACATTAACACTTGGAATGTTGGCCAATTATGGCTACAAGAAGTACCTAAGGCAAAATGTGTAGGATTTGGTAGAGGAGTAAAATGTTGTAATTCAATGAATTGTTGATTCAGTTATGTTGGGATGATGGTTTTGAGCAACTTTAATACTTGAAGTGAATTGCAAATCATTGCGGAGGATGGAATTACAGATTGAATCTAAAGTTGATCATTTTTGTGAAATGATGAATTGTGTAGGAAAGGTTCAATATTAATGCATGATTGGCCCTAGAATGGGCTATATGAGATGCATGTGAAGTTATAGAGGAATAGGTTAAAGGTTAGCCAACTTTTGTAAAATGGATCAAAAGTGATTATATTGGTTATTTCGAGATTATGCTAAGGAAAGTGAAATACTAATACATGAATGGTAATGTACATGTGTATTTACTTATTTCTGAAATGGTATTGAAAATGGATAGGAAATGATTACTGTTAGAAAATGGCATAGAAAAGGAAAAGGCTTCAGAACGGGATTGTGCAAGGATTATTCTGATATTGCTTTCAGGTAAGGGTTCAACCTTCTTAAATACGTATTAAGTTATCACTTAGTGCCATTTCAGTTGGTTGAGATTGGTCTTATACCGGTGGTGGGGTATATGACCAGTTCCAAGGTAGCGGTAAAGGTGTGCAGGTAAAAAGATAATGTAACGGTTTTGTGTGTCTTCATGACCACTAAACCCTCTGTTCTGTCTACGATTCTGATTATACTATGATGTGTCATGGTTCGTGTGTCAATGTGACCCGAACTAACTGGGTGCGACACAATGTTTCATGGTTCCGTGAGTCTGTACGACCACCAAACTCTCTGCTTATGACACGGTTACTGTTATGAAATGGGTTTGGTTCTATGAGTCTCCACGATCACGAACCCTCTGTTTCTGTTTCTGTATTCTTCTTTTGTATTCTGATTGGTTCCATGTGTCAGTGCAACCACTGAACCCTCTGATTCTGTCTGATTCTATTCTGACTAGTTCCGTGCGTCTTTATGACCACCGAACCCTCTATTTCTATTATGATTCCCCCAATAGGGTGATGACAAAGATTATAAAGGTTCTAGGCCTTCGCTGGTACCATGCGTATGTTTCTGTGTGTATGAAGTTTTATGTAACTCCCAGTGGTATGAAAGAGGACCACGAGAGGCCATCGTGGTGTGTGGGTTGGAATATGATTGGTTATCGCTTACACTGTAAACTGTACTAAATATATATATTGTTCTGACATTGTCATTGTAGGTTATCGCGAAGAAAATCTCTATTTCTACCTACACCCTTACTGAGTTCTCTCGGGAACTCACCCCCTTACTTTATATATTTCAGGAGCATCTGGTTCTGGGCCTGCAGGGTAGTACCGCTTGGCCATTAGTGATTTTGTACCTCAGGTACAATAGCTCCCTAAGTATTCTGTATTTATGGTTTAAGTATCAGGGGTGGACCGAGGGAAAATGTTATTGAAATATTATGATCCGTTAATGGAAAGCAATAGCATTTATGTACAATGGTTATGGGTATTGATCGGTATTTTATCTGAGAGAGTACTTTGAGATTGTTACTAATGGTTTGTTCTTCTATACATTATCGTAGCTAGCAGCAGCAGCAGTTGAGCCGAACTTCTTATCGAGATTTGGTTGACCCGACACCCGGATAGTGTATGTACTTATTAGTATCTTTGTATAAGCTCTGTAGCATAGGTTGCACGATCATATAGATTTGGAAGTTCTGCATTGGATTGTTCTTGTTGTCCATTGATAATTTGAGGATCTGTATATGTTGTAAACACATGTTATTTGTTATGTCTGTTTATTTATCGGGAAGTGGTTGCCTGAGGCAGCCTTCTTTCGGAGTATCTGGCCTAAGCGGAGCTCAGTATATCTGTTATTGTATGAGAATTCTGGTTGCAGGAACAGGGAATGCATAAAAGGTATGTTATAGAATTTTATGAATAGGGACCTGAAACGGGGTTTAAACCCACATTAATGGTTGCGCATTACAAGATTAATCATTTAGCTCACCGTTACCCCTCCGACCCCACTATCGCTTCCTGCTGGGCCGTGTAGCGTGGGCATGGGGTGACAAATTGTGTTCCTAGATTGATTCTAAGTAACTTTAATACTTGGAATGAGTTGCGAATCAATGTTTAAGATGGAGTTTTAGGTTAAGTCTGAAATGTGTAACATTGTGGAATTGTTGAATGTTGATGGAATTGGAATGGTAATGCACTGTAAATGAATGGTTTATGCACGGATAGTGATATATTAATTATGTATGGATTGTTACGGATAACGGCTAAGAATTGGCCAAGTTAGTAATTTGGGCCAAATGATAGATTATGGAAAAAGTTAAAGTAATAGCATAATGTATTGATTGTTCAGAGTTGACAAGGATCGCTTGAACAATAGAGAACTGACTGCACAGGCTCACAAATTAATTTATAGACTGCTTATAGGTAAGGTCTCAACCTTCTTATATATGCATTGGATTCCTCCTGCTATATATAAGCTGGTTGAAACTAGCTCACAGGCCGAGGGGAGGGCTCGATGATGCCCGAGTCTAGTTCTAAGGTAGGGGTAAAGGCTTGTAGGTACACTGATGTGGGACTACAGCTCCTTATGATGATGATGCACTACGGTCGCATAGCGATCGACACTAATGTGCTAGGTCCTAGTATCATGACCTGCGTGATTACCACGGTAGACCTGATGACTGATGACTAATGATGAAGATGTGCCAGGTCCTGATATCACGACCCGCGTGATTACCATGGTAGACCTGATGATGATGACTGCTATTGTACTAACGATGGTAAAATGGGGACTGTATGCCCCGCACTAGTACTATGCGCCCGCTGTACAGAGCTCCGGGGTTGTGAAACAACTTTCGGGGGCCGTCGTGACTGGACTGAACTGAACTGTGCATTGCATATCATTTATGTGTTTATATATATATTGTATACTACATACTGTCATGCTAACATTGTCATTGCAGGCAATGAATGAAGATTTTCCCCATTTACTTCTACCTAACCCCTTACTGAGTTCTCCCCGGAACTCACCCCTTATATCTCCGTATTTCAGGACCATCAGGATCATCAGGATCTAGGGCCACGGATTGAGATTATGCCTGACCATATTGTATTTTGATTCTGAGGTACTAACGCTGCTCTTGAGTTATGTTTAATGAAATGTACAGCTTAGGGGAGTTCCCGGTAGAGAACAAAATGATGTTACAGATTATGATATTGATTACAGTATAGATTTCCAGAAATAGAATGTTTGTACAGGTTTTAATGGTTTAATACATGTCTTTGGTATGTAGCCACAGTAGCAGCAGTAGCAGTGTCAGGCCGGATAGTCGGTGATTGTCCAACCAACTGCCTTATCTATAGTAGGTGCAATGCATGTTAAGTGGGGTCTATAGTAGTAGGTTGCACTATACATATAGCATAGACAATCAAATTTTGATGCATGTATGAATAATGCACGGTTGACAAGTTTTGATGATATTGACGTATGTATATATGGATATGGATTACATGCCTATGGATATTATATGATTGCATGTTTATTTTATTAGGGAATGTTTGCCGAAGGAAGCTTCCTTTCAAAGTATCTGGTCTGAGTTGAGCTCAGTTTATCTGCATATTGTTTTAATTGTCTGAACTACAAGAAAGAAATGAAGTGCTGCCGGAATTCAGAAAATAACAATTTTAGGATAAATTTTCTGAATAAACTGTAACAAATGGCACAGACACAAATTATAAAAATTTATGTGTTTATAGCCCTGTGTGTCTAGTTTCTAGAAAAATTTATGGAACTTAATTTGGACACCTTTGGAATTCTCTATAAATGTTTGACTGACAGGTGATCTAGCTAGAAACTGTGAAACTGTTCTGTTTGAATGTTTATGAGCCAATGACTGGGTATGGAATCATCCCATCATACTGGCTACAAAAAGGAAGGTAAGTGACCGTCATCGCAGCCCTTCCGGCCCCGTGTCCGTTTTGACTGGGTCATGCATGGAGGGGGTGGTGACAAGTTGGTATCAGAGCAGGTTAAGGTTTTACTTTAGTTGGGGTATGCTCAGGAGGCAGGTCATAGTTCCATTGTGTTGATCCCGGATAGTTCCCCTAGGGAAGACGGTCGCTTCGTTACGAGAACTACCTAGATCAGGCAATGGAACTTTAGGCTGCTGATCTAGACATGCTCAACTCGAGTAAAATACCGGTTGGATCTCGGTAAAGTAGGACTACAGGTGATTGTTCTAGTATCACTTGAATGGAAGGATGTAGGATTGTCTAATTGCTTATTGAACTATTATGTGTTGCTTTGGTGCGAATTATTCTGTGTGATAAATTTGCATCATGTATCATACATTGCATCTACTCTACAAAGCCATAAGATACACTGTTGCTGCTAAGTTTATGTGTTAACCATAGTATGCATGTTATTTAATGGATTGAATAGGAAATTAGGGTTCAAAATGATCGACACTAACGTGCCAGGTCCCGGTATCACGACATGCGTGATTACCATGGTAGACCTGATGATTGATGACTGATGATGAAGATGTGCCAGGTCCCGGTATCACGACCTGCGTGATTACCATGGTAGACCTGATGATTGATGACTGATGATGAAGATGTGCTAGGTCCTGGTATCATGACCCGCGTGATTACCATGGTAGACCTGATGATGATGACTGCTATTATACTGATGATGGTAAAATGGGGATTATATGTCCTCCGCTAGTACTATGCGCCCACTGTATAGAGCTCTAGGGTTGCGAAACAACTTTCGGGGGCCGTCGTGACTGGACTGAACTGAACTGTGTATTGCATATCATTTGGATGTTTATATATATATTGTATATTGCATACTGTCATGCTAACATTGTCATTGTAGGCAACGAATGAAGATTTTCCATGTTTACTTCTACCTAACCCCTTACTAAGTTCTCCCCAAAACTCACCCCTTATATCTCCCTATTTCAGGAGCATCAGGATCTAGGGCCGCAAATTGAGATTCCGCCTGGCCATATTATATTTTGATTCTAAGGTACTGATGCTGCTCCTGAGTTATGTTTAATAAAATGTACAGTTTAGGGGAGTTTCCAGTAGAGAACAAAATGATGTTATAGATTATGATATTGATTATAGTACAGATTTCCAGAAATAGAATGTTTGTACAGGTTCTAATGGTTTAACACATGTCTTTGGTATATAGCTACAACAGCAGCAGTAGCAGTGTCAGGTCGTATAGTCGGTGATTGTCCAACCGACCACCTGACCTCCAGTAGGTGTAATGCATGTTAAGTGGGCTCTATACTGGTAGGTTACACTGTACATATAGCTTAGACAATCATATTTTGCTGCATGTATGAATGATGCACGGTTGACTAGTTTTGATGATATTGGCGTATGTATTTATGGATATGGATTACATGCCTATGGATACTGTATGATTGCATGTTTATTTTATCGAGGAATTCTTGCCGGAGGAAGCTTCCTTTTGGAGTATCTAGTCTGAGATGAGCTCAGTTTATCTGCATATTGTTATAATTGTCTGAACTGCAGGAAAGAAATGAAGTGCTGCCAGAATTCACAAAATAGCAATTTTGGGCTAACTTTTCTGAATAAATTGTACCAAATAACACAGCCAAAAATTATGAAATTTTATTTGGTTGTAACTCTGTGTGTTTAGTTTCTAGAAAATTTTATGGAACTTAATTTGGACACCTATGGAATTCTCTATAAATGTTTGACTGATAGGTGGTCTAGATAGAAACTGTGAAACTGTTATGTTTGAATGTTTATGAGCCAAGGACCGGGTATGGAATCATCCCATCATACTGGCTACATAAAGGAAGGTAAGTGACCATCACCGCCACCCTTCCGGCCCCATGTCTGCTTCTGCTGAGTCGTGCATGGAGAGGGTGGTGACACAGCCCACCACAGAACCACCTCATCGAGGCGCTCTAACTCAAACGAGAATAACTCATCACAGGTCTTTCATGAAAATACATCATTGAGCCAGGAAAAGAGGGTCATGTAAGCCTACCACCTCTTAACCTCGTGACGCAAAGCTAGCCTTGCAGCCTCCACATGCGCAGGCCCAGGGTTCATGGTAATAAGAAACTTACACTGAGCCTCGCGTACGACGAAGAAGAAATGCTTGTGCTAGTCATGGAAGGAGCGTAGGGGCACCAAAAAGATGATGAAACTGTTACTCCTCACATTGATGGGAGTAACATGGAAGCAGTGGCCACTAGTGCACAGGTCCAAGTGATAAAAGTGGAGGAAAATATCCGTGAAGGCCTCGACGACGGACATCTTGCAAGCTACTGAAAAGGCAGTGACATGGCCAAACACATTGGGCCCCAGTTGGGATGGTGGAACCCGCCACCAGGTGCACAGATCCTGCATTATTCATGGAATGGGCATCCTACACTTACTATCGATGGGATCCACGCCCCCCGTGGTGCCACTACTTCCTGCGCCCTCAGCACGGTGAACCATGTGGCCCCATCCAGACCCCTCTTTAGATTAGGGAACAGGGCCCACAGCTGGCCAGTTCGGCGATACAGCACCCTCTGCCGACCCCAGTCCCGCCTTGACCCTAGCCAAACACGCCGCTGGGGTGGCTATCTCACCCATCTCTGCCTCGATTTGAATCACAGCCGCCTCCACCGGGGACCGAGTCCCACAAATCGCCTCTGTCTCTGGCCTCATCGGGGCACGATTCGCCACCATCACCCGACCTAGGCGGCGGGCCAAGGGTCGCGGAAGAAACCCTTGTCGGCCCTCACGACAATGACTTCAGCGTTACAGCCGCCCTTGCAAAAGTGCCCGCCTCTGCGTCAACGGTTACCGTGGCTTTTTCCAACCCACTGGGACGTATCTCTGCTGCAATCTCCATCGCCCCCGCGCCATCCCTGGCCGCAGTTGGCTCTTGAGCGGCGGGGACCTCGATCACAGTGGGAGGGGCCACCGACTCGATCAAAGTGGAAGGAGAGATAACCCTTCCGCTGAAGACCTGGCGCGAGCCGCTTGACTGCACAGAAAAGATATCGTGGCCTGCGGTCTTCGCCTTCTTTACTTCACTGTTCGAGGGAACGTCACTCCCAGCGCGCTTCTTGGGCACCAATATCTCTCCAAGGGACTTGGTCGCACGAGTAGGCCCCTCCCCATGTCCGCAAGCCAGATGGACCTTCACTGCGGCGCGCGCAGCCACTTTCTGCGTATCCAACGCAGAATCCTCCCGTGACGGGTTATATACAATCATAAATTGGAATCAAGACACACTCGAGTAAAAAAATCTCACAAGGGTACGCTGGACTTACCTCTGGGACTTTCGAGAGCAGTAAAAAGGGAATCCACTACATTCCCACGTTGAGCAAGGGACCAGCCCTCGTATGGAGGCCCCACGTCCCCATCTATTTGGTACCTGGTGTTGAGACCAGCCCACCGGAGCACCACCTCATCCAGCGCATCCACCTCCAGCGGAAACAGCTTGTCACAGGCCTCAAGCGCGAGGACGTCATCCAGCCACGCGAACAGCGTGACATACGCCTGCCACTTTTTGCTCTCACCCCGCAGCACTGGTCTCCCCGCCTCCATGTGCACTGGCTCCGCGGTCAGGGCCACCGAAAAGGTCCATTCAGGTTGCCTCAAAATAAAGAAGAAAAACTTGTGCCAGTCATGGTATGACCGGACTGATTTCAGGAATGCTATGGAGCTATTGTTCCCCACATTAATCAGCGTCACATAAAAGCATGAGCCCCCGGTCCTCAAGTCTAGTCGAAAGAAACGCAAAAACACTTCTACGAAGGCCTCCACCCCAGCCATCCTGTAGCAAACCGTAAAGGTAGATATCTGCCCAAAGACATTCGGCCCCAGTTGCGAGGGGGGCACACGCCACCAGGTGCAAAGCTCCTGTACAATTACTGGCAGTGGCATCCATAGCCCAGCAGATAGTTGTGCCGGGAACAGGGTCATGGTTTCTTTCTCCTTGTTCTCCTCCGTCATCGGTAGCTTCACGGACCGGAGTATATTTGCTCACGGCAGCCGGCAGTCCATGATTTTCATCGGCCATGACCATTTCATCAATTCTACCACCAACCGTTCTGATTTTAAGCCAGTCCGCTCCATTAGAGCAATCGTCAGACCCTACACCTCCCTGCGAGCCATAATCTGCAATGCACAACTAAGCAGAACTCAGGGACTTTAATAGGAATCCCATTGCGACATTTCGCCAAACATCTATCAAGCCACACTATATTACTTCACAACCGGTATTATAAGTACTCACCTTCCAAAGCCTCGATGGTTGACAGAGAGAGGATCGGCACAAGCAATTATCACCGGAATAACAAGGGGCAGCCACAGAAATCACCGGAAGTGAAAGGGGGTGACAGCGCGATTTTGTGACTCCAACAAACAAACGCACGGGAATATCGTACCGTTGCTCTCAGGTCAACCCCCTTATATATCGAACTGCCTCCATGATTCCCGGGCCACGTCTCCACGTTTATAGGGAATGTGGGCGATGTTTGTAGGGAACATGGGAGTTAAGGAGAATGTGGGAGTTGAGGGAAACGTGGGAGTTTTGCGAGGGAGGATGTGGCTCTCCTGTCCAAGTGCGAGGTCACTGGTAGAGGGGCGCAATCGCCCGGGCTCGCATGCGAGGGCTGACCTTGCACCCCTGGATGGGGCTGCCTGTGTTTGCGCGTGCGGTAGCCATCATGCAAAATCCGCAGAGGCTCTCGCCTGGGTTGCTTTGCGAGGCCTCTTGAGGCGCATGCTTGAATAGAGGCTGCGCAAGGCTTACTGAGGCGCATGCTTGGATAGTGTACCAAGGAGCCCCCCCCCTCCCGCAAGCGAAGTTGGAGCAGAGTCCTTAACTCCGTGTGCTGGCACGCACTGGCTTAGCGCGTCGTTGGGCCAGTTGAGTCGAGATTTGCACTCGTTGGTCATATGTCAACACGTGTACGGTTGAGGCGTTGTGTCGGTTCGGGTCCCCGATGTTTCAAATTTGAAAGTGGCAGTTTAAAAGCACCCCTTGTACTTATGTGCCCTATTTTGCTTCCATTTACTCCTTCTTTCTCAAAATTGCGCCGCTGCCCCCTTTGCTTCTGGTGATCGTTGTTGCTGTCGGCCTTCGCTTTATCGACCGGCGTTGTTCTTTGAGGTGTTTTTGATTCTGCGCTCATCAAGGTTAGTACCTATAGTACCAGATTGCGAAGTAGTATAGTCGGGCCTGCCAGGTGTTTGGTGAAAGGCATCAATGAGCCTCTGATTAAAATCGCTTATGTTCTCTTCTTGGTTGTCTGTTGTAGATTATGGGTCGCAAGGAGGTACAATGTCTGATTATTGCTCCGATGGAGCGCAGCGGCCTAAAGTCAGAGAGGCTCGTGGCAGAATTGACTAAATGTTCATGGACAATGAACATCGTTGATTGTCGGTTGGCTCGGGTGAATATTCTGAGGTCCGTTGGGCTGCCTGTGACGGAGAAGAACAAGGAAAAAGAAACCTTGGAGCTGTTCCCAGCGTAACTTTCGGCTGGGCTGAGGATGCCATTTCCACGCATTGTGCAAGAGCTCTGTACCTGGTGGCGTGTTCCCCTTCTCAGCTTGGGCCCAATGTCTTTGGACAGATATCGGCATTTGTCATGTCCTACAGGATGGCCGGAGTGGAGGCCTTTGCGGAGGTGCTCCTGCGCTTCTTCCGGCTGGACTTACGGACCGGTGATTCTCGCTTTCATATGACTGCAATAAACATGGGGAACAACAGTTCCATTTCATTCATGAAGTCGGTTCGGTCGTTCCATGACTGGCATAAGTTCTTCTTCTTTGTTGCGAGGCAGCCTGAGTGGTCATTTTCGGTGGCCCTCACCGCGGAGCCTGTGCATGCAAAAGCATCGAGGCCGGTGCTGCGCCATGAGAGTAGGACGTGGCAGGCGTACGTTACTTTGTTGGCGTGGCTGGACAACGTCCTCGCTCACGAGGCGTGCGACAAGCTGTTTCCCTTGAAGTTGGAGTCTCTAGATGAGGTGGTGCTGCGGTGGACTGGTCTCAGCATCGCGCACCAAATAGATGCACACGTGGGGCCTCTACATGAGGGCTGGTCCCCTGCTCAACGTGGGAATGCGGTGGATTCCCCCTTTACGGCTCTCGAAAGTCCTAGAGGTAAGTCCGTTGCACCCTTGTGTGATTTATTTCCTTGGATGAGTTTGCTGATTCCAATGAGTGGTTGTTGTAGATAACCCGCCGCGGGATGAGTCTGCGCTGGATAGGGCAAAAGCGGCTGCGCATGCCGCATTCAAGGTACATCTGGCCTGCGCACACGGGGAGGGGCCGACCAGTGCGACCAGGTCCCTGGGAGAGATACCGGCCCCCAAGAAGCGCGCTGATGGTGAGGGTCCCTTGTCAAGGGGTGAGGCGAAACGGGTGAAGACCGCTGGCCGTGATGTATTTGCTGCGCAAATGAGCGGCGCGCGCTAGGTCTTCACGGGAAGAGTTGTCTCTGCCTCCACGTTGATCAAGTTGGTGGCCCCTGCATCGGAGGAGTCGATAACTGCCAGGGGTGGCGCGGGGGTGACCGAGGCTGCAACAGAGATGCGACCAACTGTGTCGGCAGAACCCATGGAAACCTTGGGCTCAGAGGCGGGGACCCCGACAGGTGCGGTTGCGATGCTAAAGTCTCCGTCGTGAGGGCCGGTGAAGGTTTCTGCCGTGACCCTATTGGCTCATCGACGTAGTCGGGCCACGGCGGTACAGTGTGCCCCAGTGAGGCCAGTAGCGCAGGCTATTTCTGGGACTCCTTCCCCGGGGATGGCAGTTTTGGTAGAGGTTGAGGCTGAGGCGGGTGATAAAGCCTCCCCGCCGGTTGGTACGGCGGCCGCCGAGGTGGGAGCGGTTTCTATCGTGGGTTCGGTAACGCCGAACTGGTCCTTTGTCGCAGGCCTGATCCCCCAGCTTGGAGAGGGGCATGGATAGGGCCAGGTCACCCATTGTGTAGCAGGCGCGGGAAGTAGTGGCACCGCAGAGGGTGCGGATCCCGTCGATAGTAAGTGTTGCTTGACTCTTGTTTATGGTATTGCGCGTCTCGCCCTTGACTGTAACTATTTATGTGTAGGGCCTGGTTGACATGTTGGCCCCCGCAATTTCATGGATCTTCTGAATCCACGAGCAAAGCTGGCGGAGGC